>JAMQGT020001409.1:0-102940 GCA_024447675.2 Pterophyllum scalare | reverse complement strand
GTTATGGTGCCTTTCGTTCAGTTACGTATTGCTGGCATAATTTTGTCCATTCAGAACCAGCTTTGAGGTGTGCTGGAACACTGTGTCCAAGTTTCAAACATGTAGCTGTTGATTTGTTGAGGTGAAGTTGAAGGATTTGGAAGTAGTCCTCCTCCTCCATTATTCCATCCACTTTGTGTAATGTACCAGTGCCACTGTCAGGCAAAACAGCCCCAGAGCATGATGCTACCGCCACCATGCTTGACAGCTGGTGCAGTGTTATTAAGTTTGAAAGCCTCACTTTTACTCCTCTAAACATACCTCTTTGTCATTGCACACAAACAGCCCAATCTTTGTCCCGTCTGACTACAAAATCTTTCTTCATAAGGCATTTGACATGTCCCTGTAAACTTTTGACCACAACTGTAACTGACTAATTAGGCTGACGGATAAAAACATGACTTCAAATGAATGCATAAAGTGTCTGTTGATATTATCCATAGCTGCTAAGCTTGTTTTTGAATCCTACATGCCCACAGTGGCTAAAAAGCTTACTGGAATACAAGATGATGAAAGGACGGTTGTGTCTGAGGCTATTTTTTTCCAAGATGTCAAAAGAATTTAATTTAATTATTCGAGATGACAACCAAACAAAAATCCTACACTTCTTATTTACACAAATAGTTAAATATATCATATGCCTCTAAAGGCAGGGAATAAAACCCAGAGCTTGCATCCATGACATATGTTTGACATTATTTTAAATAGCCTGTTATGTAAAGGCAACAGCATATTTGGGGTTGGGTTATCATGTTTATTGGCAGCCTGGAGCAATAAAGCTGCAGACTGAGCATATGTATAATCAGTGATAAAGTTCAACTAAAAAAAAAACCATCTACATACTTTCAAAATGAGACTGAAATCTGAGATGAGGGAAGAGTAGAAGAAGAAAAAAACAAATACACAACAGAGATAGGACAAATCTTATTATTCAGCCAGCAGTGGGTGTTAAAAGGAATACAGTAAGAGTTGAACAAGCAGAGTGAATGCTGGTTTGCTCTGCCCTTCAGCAGCTACATTCTCATGGGATTGTGTAGTAATTCCTTTCATCTCAAGGTTGACTGGTTGCTGTTTGGCAAGCAATAACTCAGACTCATTTTTAAAAATCTGATTTAAAATGGTGTGAGTGTAATGTAAGCAATCCCAGAGTCTGTCTGATATCTGAACATCTGTCTTCATAGCTGTTTCACACATGTATGTTGGCTTTAAATAGAAAAAAAAGGAAAATGGTGGAGGATGTTGCATGAGGCTGAATGTGCCCATTCATGCTGAGTCATCAGTAGAAAATGAATACTGAAGTGTATTTCTATTATATGTGTTTGTGTTACTACATCAGCACCAGTGGGCCAAGGACAGTTAGTACCGATTTTTTGTTTGTTTGTTTGTTTGCCATGAAAAAGCCCTTCAAATGATGACGATCACAGCTTAAAGGGGAAACGGTACATGTACAAATAAGTTTATTTGAGTTGCTTGAACTCTTGTTACGGATATCACTGCATCTGTTTGAACTACGAATGAGACCGGAGTTCAGCCGATGGCTTCTATACCTGATGTTGCGTCTCATGTGTGCAGGTTTGGAGCTCCTCTTCTTGGTTCCTGTCGGGGCAGGGGGAGGAGTGGGGCTTTGGCTTGCTGGCCTAGAGTGGGGTCTTGACCCGGGCTGGGTGGAGGGAGGAGTGAGCCGGCGTCTCTGCCGAAGGTGAGGTAGATGCAGGAGGGGTGCACTGCCACACAGCCGGGTCGCCACCCTGAGCCTCATTCTGGGAGCTGAAGGGGGCGCTGTGGGACTGGTCTGTAAGGTGAGGACAAGAACAGGATTGGTGACTTGTCAGTTCAAGTGTAACAAAAGAGGAAGTCTTGTATACAAGAGATAAAATCTGGAGCATTAGGAGCTTATATTTCCATCTGTCACAATAAAATTGCTAAAAAGAATTCATGCTTGTACACTTTGTTGTACTCAAGATGCTATGCAGAAGACACAAAAAGAAAATTAAGATGTAACACACAGTGCAGCGACCTGAAGCGTGCAATTCCACTATACACCAGTCTTTAAAATAATCCAGCATTCACTTCACAATAAGTGCACTTCATAGTAATTCAAGAATGAACCACTGCAAAAAAAAGAAGAAAAGAAAAACTACCAAAAGTGGCCATCAGTAAGCTTTAATGTTAAAAAAAAAAACAAAAACAAAAAACATTACCTGCAATGTAGCTACTGTAAAAAAAAAAAGTTTAAAAACTGACAGGATGTGAATGCAACTCTCAAACATCTTCACCTGTTTTGTAGCCTGGCTTTGATGGTAAAGCAGCTTTTTAAAAAATATATATTCTCTGCTGGTGTCAGACTGTTGCACGTAAATGAGTGATGAACCACAACAATAACACCACCATCTTAATATTGTGCAGGTCAGGAGATTGAAGGGTTATTCACTTAATCTTTAATGTTGCGGCTGCTTTCAGCAAAAGTAAGGCACTATCTTGTGATTAATATCCCGCTGCTTCCTTTATGCCATATGTGTATGTGTGTATGTGTGTGTGTGTGGGGGGGGTAGTTTCAGGTGCTACTTTCACAAATAAGTAGCAATACTGTGCTAATAAAGGTCAAAGCCAGAGAGGATTTTTGGAAAAAAAAAATTCAGTGTCTGCAAAGTCACAACAGCTGAAAGAGTTGTATAAGAGTGTTTTATAATACTTGATGACTCAGGGAAAATGGTGTGAAACAGAGGTTCACTGTTACAGCTCGATATCTCAAATAACTAAAATAACCTAATACATCAGAAGCTTCCACACTGAGAGCACCCATTATCATTAAGACGTTTCTCCCAGCCATCTAGAGCCACCTCCTCTCTGCTCTCAGAAATGATCCTACATGGAGCTGCACATCTATTAATTAATAACTGCCAGAGTCATAAATTATTAAATTATTAGGTGACTGCAGCAATCTCAAGCCAAATATGCAGATCCTCCCAGTAAAACATACAGCCAGTTTTACTGGCTCAGTGCTGCACAGTTTGGTTTTTTTCCATTTCTTCACTGTTCCCTTTTTGTGCTGGTAAATGTATTTGTCCTTGCTCAGGTGTGGCCGAGGTATTAATGCAACATCCCTCCACTCCTACTCCATAAAAAAGCAATCTGGCAAAAGAACTTCAGCAGATGGGCCAACAGCAGCCAACAATAGTCTTTAACTGAAGGCATGCCTGACAGTGGCTAAATCACAAAGTCACCATCACTGAATAGTTACAGCTGTCACTCTCCAAAGGGTTTCTCTGCTGCTTTAAATAAGTCAGGCTTTAATTTTGTTAAAAACAAAACAAAACAAAAAACCTATAAATCACAGATTAAAAATAAATAATTAATGAAAGAATAACAGAACTTTTTTTTATTTAAATGCTTAAATATAATGTTGATCACAAGTTTTGTTAGCACTTCTTATATTCTGTAGTTATTGTTTTTGAGCTTCTTATATTTTGTGTTTAAAATGGAAACTTCCACTAAACAGGTTTGACTGATGGATGACAGCCTGTCAGGATTTAAGTGTTTAAATATAATGAAAATTCCTCGCAGAGCACAAGAGACTGAACGTTTGTCAATCCAACCGCAAAACTGTGCTGTAATAAATTTGTTCTCTTTGCCCAATTTCAATTCATCAGTCTTTTTGTAAAAGTTGTCATAAGTTCCAGTTCTCTTTCTTCTACCCTCAATCTGTCTGTATTCCACTTTCACCTTTCTTCTTCTTCTTCTCTCTCTCCTCCTCCTCCTTCTCTCCCTCTCAGTTGTTCTGCCAGAAACACACTGAACCAGATCTGGGGCTTATGTAAGAACTGGATCATAAATATGGATGGCTTATGAAACACAAGAGAGGACACAAACACTGACACACACACACACACACATATTTTAGAGGACAAGTGTTCACATAAGAATATGAATCAATACATAAATATCCAACACACACATGGAAATGTGGATGCCATTCCAGCCAAGAATCTGCCTGGACAAACAAGGACATGCTGCCAACACACACACACACACACACACACACAATTTCAACACAATCCCACAAAGAATGCATACAAGGCATGTTCAGTGCATGGTACCTGGCAGCACTAGAACGTGGACATGCATGCGCACACAGACACACGTCCTTAACATAATGGAAAAGGGAGGCTGGTGATGAGCTCACAGCAAATTGAAAAACACCTTACATAAAACGCCCCTTCAGTCCATCAGTGCGATAAACTTCTCGATCTGGCTGCTAATGACACCAGCTCGTCTCAATCCTTAGTGTGTCTGCGAGTGTCGTACGCTTATGTGTCTCAGATTACCTTTCAAAAACAATGTGTTAGAGTAACTGTGAAATCTAATTAGGTAAAACCCTCAGTTTCAATCACAGTTTTCAAGGGCGAGCAACCCTTTAATTGTGACGTTTTAATAATAAAAAATGTTCAGCCCAATATCAAGATAAATGTGACCACAGCCAGATTACATGTTTCAATGAAACAGTCTTAAAAATTATGCCAGTGCACAAAAGGCACGCAAGGTTTCCATGGATCCAGTCTGGATGGAACTTTTTCCACCCCGCCGTCATCGTGAGGTTTACAATTCCCCACAAACATTGATGGATGTTTCCACAACTTCTTGTGTGTGACTAGTAGGTCAAAGTCTACCCTCATTCAATTAAAAAAAAAATTAAAAAATCATCACAACTTTAAAAGACACTGACGCACAATTCTGTACAAACATTACTATGACTCCATAATAAAATTCAATGACTTTGATCTTTACCAAACTTGTCTCCTTTATCAAACTTTACCAAATTCAGTCAATACTTTGACTTCTGACCAAAAACCTGCAAAACTTAATCCCACAACATCAGCAGGCTAACCGACAAAACTAAAAC
This sequence comes from Pterophyllum scalare, assembly GCA_024447675.2. Classification (NCBI taxonomy): domain Eukaryota; kingdom Metazoa; phylum Chordata; class Actinopteri; order Cichliformes; family Cichlidae; genus Pterophyllum; species Pterophyllum scalare. The sequence continues at coordinate 98,001 of JAMQGT020001409.1, read as the reverse complement.
GGTGAACCTGTTAATCATGATATCAGCATTATGTGAGTTTGTGGTCATGTTAGCTACTGATGTTAGCATCAGCACAAAGCCACACCTTGCCTTACAACAGCCTTACAGAACCAAAAGAATGCTTTTAGACTCACAGACTGGACAATGCAGACAGTGTGCTTTGGGAAAATGCAGTGAATTAGCATAACAAAGCACAATGCATTAATTAATTAATTAATTAATTAATTAAGGCACTACTGAACAATTTCTTGACTTAGCAACAAACCCAGGCTGAAGGTTCACTTACAGAGGTTTAAGAGGTGTTACTGTGCTGTCTTTAAACCTCAATCTTTCGAGTTTAGACTCATTTAAGAATAACTTTATTGATACCGGGGGAAATTCATGTCTGGCATAGCTCATCTGCTATTTGTATGAGAACTGAAAAGCCTGATGGCCGTGGGTACGAATGAATTTCTATATTTCTCCGTTTGTTTTTTTCTCTTCATTTCTGCACAAAAGCTTTTTAATTCAAAGTTTTGACCATCTTCTTTCTACAGGCACCATATTCTTTCGTTATACATTTCACATAAAGTGGATTTTTACAATTAAAGTTAAAAAAATTTCCATCCATCTTCTTCCAATTATCCAGTTCAGGGTGGCGGGGGGCTGGAGCCTATCCCAGCAGGCATAGGGCAAGAGGCGGGGTACACCCTGTACAGGTCAGTTTGCAAATGAAAATAAATAAATAAAAAAAATAAAAATAAAGACACCCACTGTAACATCTGACCAGTTGTTTTAGAAGCACTTATATCTTTCTATTGTTTGGCTTTAGTTGCTCATCATGTTCACCACATTTTTATTTGTTGTTTTTTTCCCCATTCACTTGATTACCCTCTACCGATTTTCCCTTCCTCCAACCTTACACAACAGTTATATAACAGATCATGAAATGCACAGTGCAACACACACACACACACACACACACACACACACACAGATGAGGTAGGAAAGGAGACAGAGATGAAAGCGAGGTCATGACGGAAAGGGAAGGAGCTGCACTTCAGTGCGAGCCGGGGAAGACACTCCAACACATCAAACAAACATGGCAGTGACACACACACACACACACACACACCCTCGCACGCACGCAAGCACACAGATTCTGGGAAGCAGGATTGTTTTACTCGGGTCAAGAGGACAGAACGTCCAGGAATCATTCACCACAAAGAGAAATATGATTTTATTAGTTGATAGACACACCTTGTCTCCACGCACGACGTCACTCGATATGCGTACTACCCGACCTTATTGTAACTGTGTTTATCTGAGATGTTAATCAAAGTATTTCAAGGATAGTTTGCTTTCCTTAACAGTTTGTGAGTGCGCACACACAAAACCGCCAGCCCTGAAGGCATACTATACCTGGCACAGGTATGACATATGCACTGCTGTGTTGGGGTGCCCTGACTGATGCTGCAAATTTCACTGTACCAACGCCATCTGCATAATGACTGTTTAAACTGAATGAAGTGAAATAATCAGTACAAATACAACAAGTCTTACAATTGCTGGTGTTTTTCAGTTTATTTTTTATAGACGGCCATATCATGCAGTACAAACCAATAAAATTATAACGAGAAACAAAAAAAAAATAACAATCAAACGCTGGCGCAGCACACCTGTTTTCTCTTAAGGAGTTCAAATTCAGTACATAATTGCTGTTTCCAGTAAAAATTAGAGGGAGAATGAGAATGCACTGGAACGGGCCATTAGTAGATTGGCCACAGTTACTGACTCAGTCCAAACATTTAACAGCCACTTTAAGGGTTTTACCAGAGAAATTCATCTTGTTTAGATGGGAAAAGGACCTCCGGTTGGCTGTGAGAGCAGCTGGAAGACAAAAGGAGACAAAAACAGCATCCAGCTGATGGTAGTCTGCTGTTGTCTACCTTGCGATAATGTGCTCATAATCTCAATCGTATTGAGAAAAATGTCAGAAATATGTAATTCTCCCATTTAGCCAGTTATAGTGCAGTGTCAAAAAACAAGACATTTTGTATAAATGATTGTAAAAATTTACTTTACTACAGAGATGCTGCGACTTATTAGGTAATAACTGAAGCGATGCTAACAATAGCAGCTTTGAGTATAAGCTGGCATTCAGTCATATCAGTAGTTTCTGTTCATACTGCTGAAATACTTTTCAGGGAAGTGACTTTAAAGAGAACTCACCCAGGAAAAAAAAAAAAAGATTTCATAACCTCTGTGATACACATCCACAGAACATGTATCCATTTTCTATACCCTCTCATCCCGTCACCGCTGCCCGCAGGTTTAATTCAACTTTGAAAAATTAGAGATGTCAAGATGAAGGAAGAGCTGGGATTTTAACATGGACAGAAAACAGAAGATTCATAAGTGAGCAGCTGTAACTGCATGTTTCATGGAGCGTTCTGGATGCTGTCGAGATGAAGTGCCTCTCACATATACAGGAAGATGTACAGACTCATACACAGACTCGCAAACACACACGTTGGGGAGACTCTTGCCGCATTATGGCCCGACGAGTTATACAACACGCTCACACAAATGCACAAAATAAGTTATATAACAGATAAACTGTTCAATACTCCCCAGCTGAGGGCCCGAGAAAGTGAAAGCCTCACTTGTATCATTCTTTCTTAACGCACGTATGTCTTGAGTGCTCTGCAAACAGCTCTGTGAGACAAGTTTGGAAGTGTTCCAATCAAAATAGCCAGTCAAGATAAATGTCATCGGCTCCAGGAAGCCAGACATAAACATATTATGTAATGCAATATGGATCACAATTGCATCAAAAACCCTGTGCTTGTGCCTCATCACCTGATTCCCTGCAGTATCAGCAACTCCTGCCAAACTGCTCAAAGATTAGATTTCTCATATTCATCTTTCATTATATCTAAGGGTTATTAACTTGTCACTTACAGGGAAGTAGGAAGTCCAGTTGTGGTAGCATATTTCCATGCTATTTTCCACTTTAAATCCACTAAGAGTGCTTTCGGGATTTCTGATAAAATGAACATGAACAAACATCAATTACTGCTCTAAATTCAGCGTGCGAGACCCGCCCACCTCATTGAGAAACCCACCCTTGTGCAGAAGGCCAACTGAGGCGTTATCTCAAGGTGAGATTCAGAGTTGGGGAACTGGCTGTTGCTAGGTGACTGATTTAAACCATCACTGTGCTGTGAGCCACGAGGAGCAGAAAACTACTGTGGCAACATGTAGGTAAAATTAGTCAAAGCCAAGTGTGAACGACGGTGAAAGCTGAACCTCTGTCATGACAGAGCTGGGAAAGAAAGTAATTAACTGTCTTCATGAAATGCTGACTCATCGGGCTCAGTGAGCGTCACAGAGCGAACAGCACCCGCAGCACATTTTCTAAGCCATTAATTCGTTCGGTTGGACACTCCCTGTGGGCTCAGGACCCAGCGCGCTTCACAAAAGACAACACAGCATGTTCTTGAGAGATATGAGCCTCAAAAGAATGCAAGGCCACTGGCAACAAATTCATGGTTAGTGTGTCCGTCTGTGCACACTTGTGTCTCTGTGTGGGGTTGCAGAGAAGAAACATCTTCTGCTAACCACAAGTTTATGTAACCACATCTACGTATACAAGTGTTTATATTTAACTTCTTGCACCGTGGTGACGAACATGCCAACGTAAGCGCGCCAAAGAACTCTGTGTCTATGGAAAGTAAGTGGCAAACATTCAAATGTCAATTTCATAAAATGAGGAGGCAGAAGAACAGGAAAGATTTAAACTAAAAGAGAAACCAAAGAGAATAAATCTGTACAAACATGTAATAGCAGCAGTACCCCTCATCATCGGCCCTTCCCCCCCCCTGTGGCCCTTACTGATATAAAAGTGATAAGAACAGATGACTGACTGCTGAGAACAGAGATTTTTCTGTAATCTTTCTTTGCTTCTCAAAAAGAAATACAAACTTCTTTTGAACAAGATGGACAGAAATCTGACGATGAACCCAACTTAGTTTAAGATCCCACACCTGCATGAGATTCATTTGCATCTATAAATCATGAACCGAGACAGCTGAGGGTAGGTTTAGACACACACACTCTTTCACAAGAAATATTAGGTCCTGACCTACATACCAACTTCCATTAAGTCAGTTCTCCCAGCAGTGATGAGACAAAGTAAAAAAGTAAGGATGCTTTTAGGGTTTCGTGTGCTTTTAAGCTTAAAACTTCCCTCATCCATTCTTTTCATTCACATCATGTGATTAAAAAAAAAAAAGACTGGACAGTCTGTGTCATCGGCCAGCTGCTGTCTACGTAAGCAGATTACAGATGACAGCGTATATTTACTACTACACAGCGGAGAATCCTCTGCGTCACATGTTTTACACACGCACGACACACACACACACACACACACACGACAAACTGTATTGTTATTCAACAAACACAGGGGATTCCAGGAAGTACATAGGAAATGGAAAAATTGAAAATTGATGGTAAAAGAGTATCTAAATGATTCGTCTAATCATTTCAACCAAACGCTATCCTGAGAGTCTCAGCTGGTCAAATGCTAGAAGAAAAACAAATCAATTTTAAACCCCTCTACCAAGAACCATAAATATAGCCATTCTCTAGCAGTTATTCAACATGTTCTGAAAATTGAAATGGGAATTGTGTAACATCTGACTTTTGAAATGCCAGTAAAAAAAAGAAAGAAAAAAAAGGGCACCTTGTGAGCGATAACAAGAATTAGAAGCAAAAACGCAAGTTTGAAATGCCCAAGAGGTTATTAGCATAAGTACCACTGCATGCTTGGATGATTTTTGCCATTGGTAGGAGCAGTTTTACTTCTTTAAAGGTGAAAAAGTGGTTAAATGCAATATGCAATTCAGTTTTTTGAAAAAAAACAAAACAGAGACGCACTTTCTGCACTACACTATCTTCACACTTGCCCCTTCCTGCTTCTCATTTTCTCACCTCTCCCCTTTCCATCTAATTCTGCTTCCACCTCATCTCACTCACCTGCCACTTGTCCTCTTCCTCCTTCACTTCCTTTCTTTCCTCATCACTGAGCTTTACTTGTACACATTTCTCCCCTTGCTGACATACGTTTAAAAAACATTTTCTGCTGTCATTAGAAGCTGTAATTCCATCAGACTGATCTGCAAACTGATAACTGGTGCTTTGTTTCATATCACATCACGATGTACTGTATGTTTTTGCTGATGACGGTTTATTGTTTACTAAAAAAAGAAAAAATCATAGTTTATTTAGGCTGTCAAAAATAAGAGACTGTAGATCTAAATATAATGATAGAAACCTCTGGCATCCTCTAAGGCAGCATTTCTCAAACTGTGGGGCGCGCCCCACTGGTGCGTTAGTATAGCAACTGGCCAAATTCTCCACCGTCACTGTCTTTATGTGCACATAGAGACCCTTGCCGTGCTCTGAGCAAAAGAAATAAAACCGTCCTCCTACTTTAACCACCATCATTCTTCTTCAATTCAAGCTAAGCTGAGTTAGCTATTTCAAACATTGCTTTAGGGTCTAGATTACAGTCAAGGTTTCATCCAGGCTCAGAGATAAAAACTACGTTGCTAAAATGGTTGGTCAATTTCACCATCAAATGTGATTTAACCATGGCTTGTGGCCAAAGTATTCAAAGTTTCCAAGTAAACTTGAACATGATGGAAAAAATGTTAAACAGTGACATCTGAAAACTGAAGGCTTGATGCTATCAGTGGTAACCAGCAGCTTCTAATTCAATACATTGTTTCGAGTGGAAACGTAAACAAGGGGATCAAAATCACAAAACTGGAGGTGGGTCATGGAAGAATATGTTATCCAGGTCCGTAGGTTGTGTTAAGAGTTTAAGTATGCGAAGGACAAAACTTCTTTATTTCCAGGTGGGGCTCCAATAAGATGGCCTGCTTTATTAAATTACTTCTTATAGCTTTCTCATTTACACAGTCTCACACAGGCAGAAAGTTGCTCCCTAACAGACAGCCAGGCCACCACCGCTGAGGCTGGTCAGACGAGAAGGGACGCTTATGTAACTGCTGCCTCTGGCTGTTACACAACCAGCATGTTCACAAGAATCTCACGTCCTACACACACACACACGCACGCACGACACACAGAAGAAGATGCAGCACACTCACAAGAGCTGACGGTCTCAGATGATCACGGCAGCGTTTAAAGAACATCTAGACTTTGAGACACACAGAGCCAAATATACACACACGCAGCGATGAGTGTGTCGGCATGATTTTCCACCTCGCTCCTGCTGTTCAGCAGCGTTCATGCTGTTCTCTTATGACAAGGAAAATGTCAGAGATTATTTAAGGTGGATGGAGGAGACAGAGAGAGTGATACAGGTGGATAGACTGAAAGGTACCAGAGTGACAAACTATCACTCAGAAAACAAAACTCTGAAACTTGCCTAAAACTTTGCCTAACAGTTAGAGCTTTCTGCTTTTTCCACTGTTGATGATCGATGGAACAAAGCATCATTCTGCCTATCTATCCATCCATCTTATCAGCATCTGCTTATCCAGGTAAGGGTGCATTTTAATCAGAAATTCCCAGACCTTCCTCTTCCCAGTAGCTGCCTCCCAGGAACTGGAAACATATTACCTGAGAGGAATCCAAGAGCCATCCTAGTCAGATATCTGAACCACCTTAACCAGCTCCTTTCAATGCAGGGGAGCAGTAGCTCCATGCTGTATCTGTTTGCTTATTCTTTCAATCACTAGCCACAGATCATGGCTGTAGGTAAGTGTAGAAATGTAGATTGCAAATGCTTCCCCCCAGTGATTTTACTGATATCTGTAGTTCTAAACCCTCGACTGTTTGATGCGACCAAATCAGGTTTTCTATTCATCTCAAAATGATCATTGAACCTGATTCTATTGGGGTCTCTTGGCCAGGTCATGTTTGTAAATGAGAACTGGTTCTCAAACATTTTACCTGGTAGAATAAAGGTTTTTTAAAAAAAAAAAAATCACAAGTGCAAGCAGTTCATTAACTTCCTCACAAATTAGCATAATTCAAATCAGCAGTGCCAGCCAGGACGCAAGTACAGCAATTCATGAGATAACAGTTAAAATAAAAATACTTTAAATGTTATCTTAATATTTTTTTCTTTGTGATTTACTGACCCAGCCCGACACAAACTACAGGCAAAAAAAGGAATCCCAAAGTTTCTTTGTAGCTGATGTTTCAAAGTTGTTCTTTTGAAAAAGCAGTTTCCAAAAGACCGGCCGAGATTCAGCTGGGTTACATGGCTGCCTTGAGGAAGAAAATAAAATCGAAATACTAATACACAAACACACACACACACACACACACACACACACACACACCTCTTATATAAGAGACTGCCCTAAATGCGTTATTAAGGCTGCTTTATTAGAGCGATGCAGGTGAGTTATGAAACGCTCCTGTTGGCAGCGAGTGCGATGAGTGTATCAGAGAAATGATGAGGCGGTGAGAGACGTGCATGGCTAGAAATGAAGAGAGTGAGAGAAAAGGAGGTGGAGAGACAACGGCCATGTGATAAAGACTGCACAGCAGAGGGGGTGAGGCGAGGTAGAACAGACTGTTAGTAGGCCAGTGTGTCACTGCTGCTGGGGAGGAGGAAGAGGAGGGAGGAAGAGGAGGAGGAGGAGCCACAGAGGAGGAGAGAACGTCTGGATGCTGTGCGCTGGTCACACTATAGCCTGTTACATAAAACCCTTATTGGCAACAGTTAGTACACAGTGTGTACTTTCAGCCTCTGAACAACCTGTGAAATACCTTAACTACTCGCATCTAAGCAACCAAAATCTTTACACCTTAGCAAAATATACGCGTGTGAGAGGACACAATGATTAACAGATATACAGGGGTATAACCCCTCAGGAGGTGGAAAGACAATACAACACTTATGTAACCATTTCACATTACTCCTCTTTAAGTAGCAAGAAATGTTTCATATTGTGAACCATTTCAAGCTACACCACATCCAACAACTTTAAAAAACAAAACACCATACATATTAATATATATATGCAGAATTTATGCTTTTTTTGTTGGTGATTAAGTTGATTCTGCAGTTGTCGTGAAAGCGGATGAAACAAAAACATTTTCTTCTGCTTATCCAATTCAGGCTCAGGCTGAAAGGCGGCCATTTAATCAACTTTATGTAATTTCAGGCACTTATTGCTTGAGAGAACATGTGTTTCTTTGCATAAACCAATGAGGTTGTCAAGGAGAACGCGAAATAAATTATTACTGCAGCATGAAAAGCGCTTTAGTTTTTATGATTGCTGTCTTATTAAGGCAACGTGACGTGGTATCGGCTTAGTGCAGGCACCACACCCATGATGTTCTCCATCTGATCACAAGACTTCTGTACTGTAATATTATACAGCACTGCAGCCATTTAATGAGAGAGAGAAAGTTGGGGATTAGGTAAGGTAAAACAGAACTTAGAGCACTGCAGCAAAGGATACAAACAAAGTTAACATGTGGGTTATAAATTTCTAGAAGATAAAGTAATAAAATCTGCTACCTGTTTTTATCCTCTGCCTTTAAAATATATATATATATATATATATATATATATATATATACTAGTGCTCAAACTCGTTGAGACCTGAAACCAGGAGGAGTGAGACACTAACAGTAAGAAGAAAAAGAACCAATCAGCCAGAGAGTGGACGGGAACGGGCCCAGATGAAAAAGAGAACTCAGCCAACAAAGAACTTCGAAGGAGAATTTTTTACACTAAAAGAGAACAAAGAGAGCTGCTGTACTATTTGATAGGAGGAACCCGAAAGGTTAAAGCAAATAAAACACAACAAAACAGCATTTTGATAAAGCCAGCATTAAGGAAGTGGGAATGTGAGCCCTGTGGAGTTATGAAAGCAATCAGACTACACGTGCTCCTGGTGTTTGACCCGGACTCCAGTGCTGGCCTGAACAGGTTGTTCCTGCCTTGCGTGCTGACGCCAATTACAAAGGAACAGATCAAATTCAGAGAATGATGGAAGAGCGATCAGCACAGCACGCTTCCTTTTTCATTGTACCACAGAGGTGCTGATGCTATTAAAATGTCAAATTTGTTTTCCTTTCACAACAACCATCTCGTCACTGACGGACACAGTGTACTGAGAGGAGGATATGCAAACGCGCATGCACACGCAGTGGATTTGGGGGAGAACAGTGTGTTGCTTTTACCCTTTATGGCTATTTGACACAGCGCAATCTGCGAGACGACAAGGAATCTAGTGCCGCTTTTCATGGTGAGCCAAACGCCCAGAGCAATCCCAAGAATTACGAGCATGTACACAGTTAAAGGAATTTCTGTGAATGCTTTTCAACAGCAACATGGGGGAGAGTCAGTGGGACAAGGCGCTCCCTAAGCAAGAATCAAAACACTGTTTTTAAAGGCAAAAAAACCTTACGTGATCAGACAGGTCCTGAATTATGAGCCGATGACCTTTTCAGAGACTTTTCAACAGCAGCTGTTTTACTCTCAACAGCTGTTGTTAACGTGGGTTTTGCTTTTAACAAAATCTCTCTCCCTAATATCCAGCGCAGGTGCGTATGCACTGCAGACCACAGACTCTCTGGATAATATAATTGTTTTGCCTTTTTACTGCAGAAGATTGGACGTGAAATGAAACAATGACTGAAGTGATGGATAACTTTACCTTGAGTCACATTCCTAATTAGGTACACGCCGGGAACACATTGTTTGCCGAAAATGCCCCCGGAGGGCAACGGCTAATTTATGGGGGTTTTTTGGTGTAAGCAAAGCAGATTTCCGGGCCTAAATTTCCGCTCGCTGTTTACAAATGTGCACACATTTTTAAAAAGCTAATAAAAAGCAGGGCGGCATGCAATCCAACAAAGGAGCTTTTAAGGCCAATCTAGATCCTACTTCACCCACCTGCCCATGTGTTCTTAATGTCTGTGAGTCAACTTAAAACTGACTCTTTATGTTAAACGAGACAGCATGTACAACAAAACTCACAATTTGCGCACTAAATTCAGTGAAGGCAGGCTTAAAAACCGGATCTAACTAAAGATGCTAAACTTTTAAGTTTATCTAATGCAGCATTTCTTGGATAAACAGACAAAGAAATCCGGGGGGGGAGAAAAATTTAAAACCCTCTCAGAGTGCTGCGGCGCGCTGCGCTCAGGCGTTTACCCCCCTAACCCACTGGTCTGCTGAACCATATGTTTTCCTGCCTCCACATGCTCACACTTCCAGCATGGCCCAATCCTACCCCCATCCGCCAATCGCGCACTGGCATTGGTTTAGGTAACCGTAGAAACAGCCAATTGGAGGCAGGAACTGAGATGACAACACGAGAGAGAGCAGTGAGGCAGTGGGCACGAGTGGCAGAAAGACCGGCTGAAAGATGGAAGGAGAATTAGAAACCGGGCCGAATCGAACAGAGAGAGCAGTAATTGAATACAGTGACTGAAAAGAGTAAAATATGATAAAATATGATAAAACCAGAGAAGTGGACTGAAGCATGCACAGATAGACTGCGCACGCTTAAGGAGGTACAGAGCCGGTGTTACACAACAATGTTAAGTAACTTAACAAGCATAAATCAACAACTGCTGCACATTCTAGACACTTCTCTGGTGGTTTTATAACAAAGTTCTTCGTTTCTGATCATCTTGTTCCTTCACCTTGTTTCCTCTCCGGCTTCCATTCACGCTGCCTTTCCTCAAACAGGATGCAGAAAGGAAGCTCCTCGGCAGCAAAGTAGCACTATTCATTATCTCATCAGATAAACTACAGCGTATGCATGAAGCTTTCTGTGCAGCATTTTATTCCTGTTCTCAAAACATCACCCTGTCTCCCAACATTTGCACACCTCTATATTTTTCCCATTTCTTGCTAACTTTCTCCTCATTTTCCTCAAAGATTCATCACTTCCACAACCCAGGCACGGGTCAAGGTAATGATGTCACCTACCTGCAAATGACTCCGATTCATCCAGAAGCAGCATGGCTAATCAAAAACAGAGGGAAAGCTGGTGTCCCCTGCCTCCCTGTCACACTCTCAGAATTGCTTCCCCTTTCAAGAAAAAAAAAACTTTTAAAAAGAAGTAAAGAGGAGGTGGATCTTCCCTCCTCTTAGCCTGTTTTTACACTCAAGTGGTCTTTAATCGACTGCCTCGGTGACTGAGTGACTCCCTGACTACTGGTCCACCACTCTTTGCGCTCCTTTCTGGTCAATAACAATGTGAATGTGAGGCAGAGGCAGCTAGGAAGGCTGGCAGCTGAAAACTTACATAACCCTTCATGCTGGAGCTGGGGCCCTGCTGAGGGGGGACTCCTACCACTGATCATCCTTCAATCTCCTCCCCCAATGAAATTAAAAAAAAAAAAAGTCAAATTAAACCACTCCCCCACAAACACACTCATGAATACAAAGCATGCAAGGAAGCAGGCACTAACTGTTTGCTGGTGATTAAAGGCATTATGACACCTCAATAAGGCTTATAAGTTGTTGCTTTAGAGATCAAATTGCACATATGTACACACAACCATACGTCAGAGGAATAATTTGAATTAAATGACTACAAAGCAAGTTTAACAGGCTTTCTGTGCATTCCCTGACTCAACAAACTTTAAAACCCTGGTCAGCGATAATGGGTATAGTAACTGATGATGATGGATGTCATAACTTCAGGCTCTAGGCGCACTCACGTAAAGGGGGCGTTTTGATGCCTCATTTGGCTTTTCCGCACCCTTCGAGATCAGTTTACAGGAATATGTTATGGAGAGATACAAAAGGACAAAAAATGTTGAGGCAATGCGCAATACAGATGTTGTGAAACAAGGTGAGAGTGCAATGCTGCTGAAAATTGTTGCCAATTAATGAGTGAATATACTTATTATATAGTGTGCTCTATTTCAAATGTCTACCTTTAAAGAACACCTATTTATACTGCTCAAAAAAAAATGACAGGAACACTTTTTAATCAGAGTTCAGCATCAAGTCAGTTAAATTTCTGGGATATTGATCTGGTCAGTTAAGTAGCAGAGGGGGCTGTTAATCAGTTTCAGCTGCTTTGGTGTTCATGAAATTAATAACAGGTACACGAGAGGAGCAAAAATTAGACAACCACCAAAACAGGAATGGTTTTACAGGTGGAGGCGACTGACACTTTTCTGACTTTTTTTTTTTAACTAGTTTTGCATTTGGCTAGGGTCAGCGTCACTATTGGTAACAAGAAGCAATACCTGGACCTACAGAAGTTGCACAGTTAGTCCAGCTCCTCAAGGATGGCACATCAATATGTGTCATTGCCAGAAGGTTTGCTGTGTTTCCTAGCACAGACTCAAGATCATGGAGGAGATTCCAGGAGACAGGCAGTTACTCTAGGAGAGCTGGACAGGGACAGCTGATGGACCTTCCACGGTCCATCAGGAGGATCGGTATCTGCTCCTTTGTGCAAGGAGGAACAGGATGAGCACTGCCAGTGACTGTGAATGTGAATGTCTCTGACCAAACAATCAGAAATCGACTCCATGAGGGTGGTCTGAGGGCCCGATGTCCTCTAGTGGGCCCTGTGCTCACTGCCCGGCATCGAAACCCAATTGTCATTTGCCACAGAATACCAGAATTGGCAGATCCACCACTGGTGTCCTGTGTTTTCCACAGATGAGAGCAGGTTCACCCTGAGCACACGTGACAGACGTGAAAGGGTCTGGAGAAGCCATAGACAACATTATGCTGTCTGTAACATCATTCAGCATGACTGGCTTGGTGGTGGGTCAGTGATGGTCTGGGGAGATATACCCATGAAGAGGCGCACAGACCTCTACAGGCTAGGCAACGGCACCCTGACTGCCATTAAGCATCAGGATGAAATCCTTGGACCCACTGTCAGAGGCTACGCTGGTGCAGTGGGTCCTGGGGTCCTCCTAGTGCACGATAATGTGTGGGGGGCCATACAAAATACTGAGTACCATTTTGAGTTCCTGCAATGAAATTTCAGCAAAATGTACTAGCCTGCACATCATTTTTTCACTCTTTAAATTCAGTCTTCTGTAGGTTGATCATTTTCATTTCCATCAAACGACGTGGAATTACCCATATTACCCAGTCCATATAAGTATACAGATATCCAGCATGATTTTTTTCTCACATTGAGGTCTGATGTGTTTTCAAAGTGTTCCTTTAATTTTTTTGAGCAGTGTATATACAAAGTGCTTACAGGTCTGATGCTGTACCATACTGAAGGAGACATGGAAATTGCTATAATTTTTGACCAGATAAAAGTGAAATTCATTTTATTGACTGAATACTCTAATAAAGCCATAAAGTTTCTGAAATTCCACCTTTTAAAAACAAAGCTGGCAGCCAATAAAGACAGAAGAAAATTCATATTTATAGATCTCCTGCGTCATAAACTGAATACATGCCACTTCCCATGCCAAGTTACAGTATGAGCTACTTTAACATTACTAACCTACTGTCCAGCTCAGCACATTCGTATATATGTAACAGTTTCTCAGCTGAGAAGCTAATTCATTGCTAGAGCAAATCGTCATCAAAAGAATTAGTGAAAATGTGGCAATTGCAGTCAGTTTTAATCCAAAACTCTGCCGGCGTGTTCAAAGACAGAAGCTTTAGGCTCAGCGTACCTCAGTAACCCATTAACCTCACTTTGGAGCACATCGCTCAGATTAGATCCATCAGTACAGGAAACAAGATCTCTCTCTCTCTCACACACACACACACACACACACACACACACAGGGTTAAAACATGCAATTCTGCACAAAAACAACATCCACGGATATCTTCTCACTCCGACGTGAGATTGTTTTAAGTGCTGAACACGTGACAGAGTCAGGACCCCGTTGACCCTGTTGTGCGAGCGTGTAGCAGAATAAATAGCAGAGAGGAATGCTGCTGCAGAAATCTGTGTCAGTGTCTCTGAAATGCCTTCAGAATGACTTCAAAACTCACAAGATCCATTATTGTACACACAGAACCCTTACATATGTTCAACACTGAGAAGTTGATATTTAAACAGTTATACGATTGGAATTATTACTTCCATGTGTGGCTCCCGCTCAGAACCTCAAAAATTGTTATATATAATATATACATTTTATGCTGACAGTCCAATAATTAAAACCTGATTATCAAAATAATCATTGGGGGTGACTTAAGTAAAAAAAAAAAGTGTCTCAAAATGTGTAATTTCCCCTTCCACACATTTTTACACACTTACTAAAACACATCAGTGGTTTATTTGTGGTTCTCAATAGAAACACTGTACTTGAGGGTAGCAAACTCAGATCCATTTATAAAGAGTACAGTGTGTTCACAAGGAAATTTTTCTAATTTCTACAGTTAATTAATCCAATTTGTTACATTTTTATAGACCTGAGAGAACACTGTTATGAGAACTTTCAGGAAACCCTTCATCCTGGATTAAATGGCTTATTACCCAAAGACTAGAGGGTACTTATATTTAACAAAAACTGGTTTAGAATGAATGGGAAGCCTTAGAAACAGGTTTTTATACCAACTTCTGCTTGAAAACAGGAAATTTCTGCCAAAAAAAGAAAAAAGAACGTCTTATCCAAATAAAATGACAGAGAAGTCCTTCTAACTTTTTTGGGAACTTTTTTGGGATGGGGGGGGGGGGAGGACAAGGACAACTCATGTGTCAATTTCATAACATGCCTTATGAAACCTCTGAGCTCTGCTCTGGCTGAACAGCCCAGCTAAAGACTTGGCACTGCACCACATATAGGTCAGTCTGATTGAAACGCCCCGTGTGTCTGCATTCATGCTGATAAAAACAGACAGAGCAGAAGATATCACTGGGCTGACAGAGAAATTAGAGCAATACACAAATGTGCAGAAAAAGGAATCTCGCACTGAGCCAAAAGATTTCAGCTACTCACCCATGTCATGTGGCTGAAACTTTTTGTATCCTACTCTGGTGAGAGATTCATGCCTCCTCCTTGTCACTCTCAGAAACTTACTCCAATCTGTGTGTGTGTTCCTTCTTCATACAGCTTACTCACTTCCTCACTGCTCTGTCTGAACCTCAGCGTGTCAAAGTGTGTGTAGGTGTCTGTGTGTGTGTCTGTGTGCGACTCCCAACATCTAGCCTCGTCGCGCAGCTTTACCGGCGCTCCACTGAGGACAGAGGGCCATTGGGACAATTACAAAACAATGAGTCGTTGAAAACTGCCCCCGTCTGTTGTGCGTAGGAACTCCCCCAAACAGCACTGTGCAGCTTTTCCTGTCTACCTCCTCCCGCCTCTCTCTGCTTCTCCCCTCCCCCAGCCAACTGACACAGGAGCCAGTGTGTGATGTCAGCAGGGCACGCCCACTCCAGAGAAGCTGCCTTAGGTAACAAGGGTAATGGGGTTCAACCAGGAAGAGATGGACAGGGATGAGAAGGTGACAAAAAAAAGAGGTTGAGAGATCGGGGAAGTGGAAGAAGAGGAGTGAACGAATGTAAAATGATCACCCTGTTAGTTTACTGCAGCTTTTATTGTGTTGATTCTGTTTTTGGTGAAATCTTGTCAGAAGCATGACTTATTATGTGAACAGTGATTCAAGCTGAAAACCAAGTCTGTCAAAACTGATGTGAGAAACAGAAGATTAGGAGGGCAAAACCGTGCAAGATCCTCCAAAAGGCACTATTATCTGATCAAATTCCACAATTTCTTTCCTTAATTAGTCTGGGACTGAGGCCTAGTTTATAACATGCAACAATAACTGTACAAATACAGATCTGATGAGCTAAAATGGTAACATATGATCACACATCCATTTTATTCTATTCTATGATTATGCACTAAGGACAGAGAGAGAGAGAGGGAGAAGGGATGCTGGGAATCAAACCATGACTGCAAAAAGTTGAAACAGGGAGGATCGAGTAAAAGAGATGATCAATAAAGTCATGTGGAACTACTTTCTGGTTGGAAAACTCTCTTTTGGCTTCTCAGGGCAGCATCGCACATCATTAACACTAATAAGCACACCGTGAACACTACAGTTGCAACAAATGTTAAATTTCAGTGACGTGTAAATGCAAAAACTGTCATTGCAGATGAGAGGAATTATGGAGATGAGAAAAGATAAATAAACCTGACTGGATGAAGAACAAGAAAGAAGGGATGGAAGAAAAAAAATGGCTGACAGAAAAGGCTCAAATAAATGTGCAATGAGATGAAATAATGAGTGTGATGAAAAGAAAATAGTCTGACAAGGGGGGGAAGGGGCTGTTTCTAAATATTCATGCAAACCCAGGGACCCTTTTTGAACCTCTGTTGGTGGTGTAGAATTATCTTTCATAGATCAAACACACACAAACATGAGGTGAAAGGTCATAGTCCACTGACATGGCTACACACACTAACCCACATTGCAAGGAAGCCCGGGGAGGAGGGGCACCAGAGTTAGAAATAGAGAGGTGGGGTAGGAAAAAAAAAGAGGAGGCAGTGACGAGCAGGGACGTGAAGCCAGGACTGGGAACATGCGAGTATGATCACGCATGCGCGCATGCACACACACACACACACACACCACTCACCTTTGCCACACTACCACAGTTATGGGATCTACCCGAGCTTGCACTTCCCTGTTTACATAACCCAGATTGACCAACAGAGGGAGGGAGAAAGAGAGAGAGGCATACCATTTTCATGTTCTGCTTTGCCAATAGCTAAGTGAAGAATAAAGAAATATACATTGGATCGCTTTTACAAACCATTTAAGCAACATTTTACTTATGTAGTAATTGAAGGCAGACCGAGATGATGTTATTTTTGTAGTTTGATCTATAAATAAGGGTCACGGAGACCCTGAAGTCCTGTGGACATTCATAGTTCCAGTAAGATTCCCTGGAGTATGATAGGAGTAGCAAGCAGCACAGTTGATAGCAAAGAGAACTTTTTAAATATCAGAGGTATTATTATTATTAGCAATAATCAATGGGACACAAAAAGATCACTTATTTTTTAAGCAATTGAGAATAATGTATTAGAATCAGTGATTTTACCTCATTTCCACTGAACAGCACACTGCGCACAATAACGAATGGACCTCAGCCACCTTCATATGCCATAATGTTAATTAGCATCCCATTTTACATAACAAGGACATAGCAAGAGAAACAACTTTTTGAAACCAACCAACATCGCATTCTCACAGTAAATAAATGGGTTTTCAGTGCAAAGTCAAGAGACAGTAAGGCACTGTTGCACAGTAAACAGCACCAACTGCAAGAAAGACCGAGAGGGTTCACAAGAGGAAGATTATGGCTGTTTAAAGAGAAGATCTGTGGTTCCAGGGTCAACGAAGAACCTAACTGTATGCATTTGACACACTGATTTTTCTTTGTATAAAACACTGCTCTATGGCCATACTCATAAATGTGCTGAACTCTTCTGAAGTGAACAGTTTCCTACTGTTTGAGAAATGACTTATGAAGCAGGTGCATGTGTTGGGTCATCTGACTGCTAGCCATGTAGAGATATCTGAATACAATTTGTGGCTGGTTAGTGTTATGGTCATTTCTGACAGTTCCAGAAAACTGCTTTATTGATCACCATCTTCCCCATTTACCTCTTATTCACAGATGTCATGCTGGAGCAAAGTTCTAACTTGGTTCCATTTAGGAACCAGGCCACATTTCGACATGTTTGAGAAACAGACGTCAATGTGGTGAAAAACAAAAGTTAATTAGCATGGGTTGAGAATCAGTGGCCAGAATCTTCTCCAAATCATCTGTGTGTTTCTTCAGTAGCCACATGGCCGCTGGTGTCAGAGCTTCCAATTTCAGGAGCAACAGTTTTGTGGTGCCATGCCAGTGCTAGCTGTTTAGCTACATTGGTCATAAAGCTGGCACAGATAACAGCAGCTAAGCACTGTCAATGTTGCTATAGATACATGACATGAAAAGATATTGTGATAAAATCCCCCACAAGTGGATGAGACAGTCCCAAAAGCTGAATGCTATTAGGACACAAAAAAAGATATGTAGAAAGAGACTTAACTAAAATGACACTGAGCACCACAACACAAAAGTAATGTGCTCTGTCTGACATGTCACAAAGGTATTACTTAAAAAAAAAAAGGCAAGACATGCTGTGCCCAAAAGCCTTTGCAGACAATTTGACAGCACTTATGAGCACTGATGGTCCTTCACTCTCTTTTGTCCATTCTAACAAGCGTGTACCTTTACACCTACATCCACATAAAGACTAAAAAAATACCGCAAGTCGGGATTCTGACATCAGAGCAGTTAGACAGAGACATGAAGAGGCTCTGACTGTGGCCATTTACACTTTTTCCTTTAAGATATGGTCATGCAACACGCATATGACCTGAATTTTCTGAGGATAGTGGAGTCTTTAAGGCTGAATAGAGGGGGACTTGTGACCAGAAGGATCAAGCCTGCTGAGGAATGTTAGAGCATTTCTTTCTCAATCATTACCACCTCTGAGGGGCTCTTTAGACCATGTTACACTCAAAGATCGGATTTGGTTAATTTGCACTTGGAAATTATGTCTTTAAACCCCAAACATCAGAAATACAACATTGCGAAGTCATTATAACAATACTTCGGAAAACAGGAATAGTTCAGTGGCCGTACGGGAACTCCTCAATTTATCTGAAGATGACTAAATTTACACCAGCTTAAAAAGATAACAGAAACTTGCTGCATGTGTGGACAGAACACTGACTAAAGGGACCCTGTGCTTAGATTATTTTGCCAGCTGCTGTTTCAAAAGGCCAAGAACAAACCTCTAGCACCATCATCTCCCACCAAATAAGGGAGACATGAAGAATCAATGCCAAGGCACACTGGAGAGGTTCCGATAGCACGCGGTGGCCTTAGACATTTTATTTTGTTTATTTTATTTTCCTTTAATTTGTCACCAGCCTTAAATTACTAAATTGCCCTGTTGTGGCACATTAGTCATTAAGATTTCTGGTTTTTGATACTTCTACCCACACATTATGCCATCCTTTTTGCAGTATACTCATAAAAGCTTATGTGCTTTACATTTATTTAGAATAACTGGATAACTGCTGCAGTGCTTATTATGTTTCAGCTAGCAACAGCTTATTTAACCCTAACTGATGAAGCTGATGTGGAAGACTTATCCTGTGGATGTGCATAAGATGTTACTTCATTTCAGAAATAACTGGTCTGTATCGAGCAAAGAAAACAAGAACTGTCCAGCCCATCATTGAAACCTGGAAGGGTAGTGGTAAATCGTCATCTTCATGAAGAAATGTGGTCAGAAAAAAAAGAAAAAAATCCTGAATGATCACGACTGGACACTTATGTTTAACAGTGAAAGTGAGAGCATTTCTCACACACACACACACACACACACACACACACACACACACACACACTGGGAAGATAATTCAAGGGATTGGTATTAAACAGTTGTGCAGCTTTCAGAAAATCATTTATCAGTCTGGCTAATCTGAAAAAAACCAAACAAACTTTAATTTGATAGGGAGTATAAATGATTAGACTCTGGGGCAAAGTGAAAAGTTCATGTGCTCTGATGAGCCCCGATTTACCCTGTTCCAGCGTGATAGGTGCATCAGGGTAAGAAGAGAAGCAGATGAAGTGATGCACCCATCATTCCTACTGCCCACCGTACAAGCCAGTGGGAGCACTGCTATGATCTGGGGTTGCTTTATTTGGTAAGGACTAACTTCAGCAATATTATGTGCCTAAAAAAAAAAATGGAGGTCAGCTGACTACCTGGTCATACTGAAGGAGGAGGTTTTTCCGTCAGTGGTTTTGCTTCCTTGATTTCTTTCAGGAAGCAAAAATCCATTAATGGAAAAGTTGCTTATTCAATATGACCAGGTTTTTCCGTCAATGGAAATTTGGGAGGGAGTCAGAGAAAAGCTGCTACTCCTCCAGATCAAAAGGAACCAGCTATTAGCTATGTTCTACCAGGAGGCGGCACTGGGGTGGGACCCAGGACATGGTTGAGGATTAGGTCTCACAGCTGGCCTGGGAACGCCTCAGAGTTCCCACAGATAAGATGGAGGAAGTGGCTGGGGAGAAGGAGGTCTGGGCTTCTCTGCTTAGGCTGCTGCCCCCACAACCTAGCCCTGGATAAGTGGATGGATTTATTCTACTCCTTTAAAGCCATACCAAATAAAATTCATCTGTCCTGCATTTTAAATTAATGGATGGATGGACCTTTGCTTCCCTGAATACCAGGATTCATTGGGCTCAAATTGTGAAAGACTTTACACAGCAGTCCAACTCTTCCATCATCAGTACAAGATCTTCATGAAAGTGTGACTTCCCTCTTTTCAGCAGCCAAATGCCTTCTTTTCTTATTCCTTCACCTGCCAGTTGTACCAACACTGCCTGTCGAATAATAGCAGTCATCCTTTAGAGAACATAGTCCACATTATGGAAGTCACAAGGGACAGGTTTGGGTCCTTATTTAAATTTATTTTCACTGTCTAATACTGCCCTCGTTTTTTACTTTCACTCACTAGTTTGGTTTAAAAAAATAACTCTCCGTGTTGAAAGAGCACGCTTGTTCAGCATGTTTAAATGTGCTGTACAAACTTCAATGTAAGACAAGTTGGGAGAGAGAATGCTCCCTTTGCCATTACCTGGTGCATCTTGGTACCAAGTGCCAAAAGGATCTCTTGAGATTCCAGCTGCATTGAAAAAACAGCAGCAAATCGACGCCTTGGGAATGAGAACGGGCTGAACTAGCAGGAGAATAAGTCATATTTTGGAGTCAGGATGTCATATTAGCTTCCATATTTTTATTTAAATGCTGTAAATGCTTATCGAGTCAAATCAATCAGCCTTCTTCCTAATGCAAGGGCTAACTTTGGCACAGAATGTTTATACAACATCCTTACAATTTATTAGTCAGACCTGAACCACGAACAGAAAGCTTCCTTTGGGAAGAATATTTACAACGTGGGGTTACTGCCTGAAAGCCGAGACCTGCCTCCTGTCTCTTCTCGAACAGCCTGAGTTAAAAGAGGTTAGTTTAGATGGGGCTGCAGGAATGGAAGCAAACCCTCATCTCAGCACAACACACCTTTGACTTTACCATAAAACCTCTTTGAACAGGAAATTCAGGGCAAAATGAAGTTACTGAAGCAGCAAAGCGCCATGATTCAGAATTTATAGGTGGTATATTTTTATTTGAAGATCTTGAACATAAATTGTCAGAAAATTAAAAAAAACAAAACAAAACAAAAACAATAACAATTTATGGTTAATTTTTCCAGTTTTGCTTTGCTTTTTCACCTCCTTTGTTGATTTTTTAGGAGCTACACACTGATACATGAACGTTTGATACCAATCTCCAGCCTCAAAGAATTAAAGTTTTACATGTTGTTAAAAAAAAATACACCAGATATGAGTCATGTGGTCTGATAAATCTGTGGGCTGATCACAAGAAGATTCTCTACTCCCCCCGAAAAGCTCGGGGACCACCAGGTAACACGATTCAAAACAAACACGCAGGTGGCTTTGCTAATGAGCCATTGTAACTTATAATCAGGCTGACATCAAGCCAGCCTGTTACCTGATCTGAAGTCCGCTCACGCACAAAGTCTGTTTCCCTCTTTCAGAAACACACACACACACACGCACGCAGATCTGACAGTCTGGTGTGTCAGTATGTAGACCAGCTGGTGCTACTGTATCACCTCCTACACTTCATTCTGTGCTGCCCTTAATCAGGTCACTCTCTCTCTCACACACACACACACACAATGTTATGAACTGTGTTATCATTTTCTCTCCCTTTCTCCTCTACCATATATTATATCGTTCATTCTCTTTGACAAATTTTTTCCTTTAAATACTTACTTCCAATACATTTAATCATGGCTCATTTTCAACAAAATCCAAGATCTATACCATAATTTAGCCCACAACGGAAGGGAATGTAATTATTTATATACAAGTAACTTTGTGTAACCAGTATTGATTTATTGTTATTACATTGCTTAGTGCTGCAAAATGAATATCTAACATCTTTAAAAGGGAGGGTCCACCAGTTTTAGAACTCAACTGTACTTGTAACCATGAGTAGCCTTAACACCAATACATAGGACGCATTTGATCTCAGCACTGAGTGCAGGATGCCTAAACATGAGGGTGGCTATTCAAAATAACTCTAGTTGCAAAGAAGAAAACAGATTTAAGAGGTCTTTTCTGCACTTAGCGTGAGCTTTGTGACAGCTCAATTTATCAAAACAGGAGCATAACCTTGAATAGAGTCAACAGATGTGGCATGTGATAACATCATATTCTGACCAGGCAAGCTAACAGAGCTTATATTAAATTGCTTGAGCCTGAAATGCATATGCGTGAGTGCATCTTAAGTTCCTGCTGTTTGGTGCTGAGCAAGCTATTACTCTGCGGATTTATTCTAGCCCAGTCACTAAAAGAAGTCTCCCACTGCTACAGAAATGTGAGCTGATGAAAGCACCGAGTGTGTATCTAGAAAAAAAGAAAAAAAAAAAAAAAAAAATATATATATATATATATATATATATATATATATATATATATATATATATATATATATACACACACACACCTCATAAAACAAAATAAGTTAAAATGAGGCTAAGAATCTCAATTTGAGCTGTGATGATTCTCTGATTTCCAGTAAACCAATCTCACAGTGCATGTTAGAGTCATGGTTTAGGCAAAGCTGTATTCTAGGACTGAAAAACAATGATGCCCCTACTTTAAGCTGCCCCCCACCCCCTCAGGATGTTGGAAATGAAAAATACAGTCACAGTCAATCTTTCAAAACTGAGCTACTTCATGCTTCACAAAAAACAAAACAAACAAAAAATGGCAATGTGCTGTGTCAGGTGGACGATTAAAACACCAGGTGTCTGTAAAATTTGACGGAGAAAACACATTTACCTACTTTTCTTCAGTTTGAACTACAGCAAGGGAGAGTGTGGCCTGCTTAGCAACGCCTACACACAGGCAGGGGAGCAACAGGCTAATAAACAGACTATTACTCTCCTGCTCTCTGGAGTCAGTGTGTGTGTGTGTGTGTGTGTGTGTGTGTGTGTGTGTGTGTGTGTGTGTGTGTGTGCGCACGCGCATATGTGTGCAAGTCTTATGAAAGATGTGACTAAACCTCATGACAGCTTCATCAGAACTGCCAACAGAGCCAACAACATGCAGCACACACACACCGCAATCTGTTCACACACAGACTCACAAACACATGCACCCATGCATGCACACATACCCTGAACCAGAACAGGTATCTCTGCAGCGCCACGCTGCTGAAGAGGGTGATTTTATTTTAGAATAGTGGTCCCACTGCCCCCAGTCCATTTCTCAATGTCATTTTTTTTACAGAATGGCCTCTGTAGAGGCCCTTTTCTTTCTTCTCTTCTTCTTGTGGCACACGTACACTCATTTATCTGGGGTTGTGCAAGTATTCCTTATATCTTTCTGGGTCAGTATGCATCTTCTGTTAAGTGCTGTTCCCAGCAGCTTAAACACTTCACGCAAAAGGTAGCAATGACAGGTACTTTTCAAATTAAATGTGTGGCTTTTACATCAAAGATTCTATGCTGGTGCTGTAAAAATACAACAATAAACAGGGTTTTATAAGAATATAGATTGATTTGATGAGAATATCTCTTCACTTCATTTTTTAAAAATTATAAAATCCACATCCTTCTTTGTGTCTCCACAGCGTGAGAACTGGGACTATTAAAACTCTTCAAACTTGGACTTTCAAGTAAAACAAGAGGAACCTTTAAGTGACCTAGAAATTCAACTGGTCAAACTGTCACAGTGGCCAGAATAGAATGCCTAATTATCACAAATTCAGTATGCAATAACCTGCAAATGCAACATTGCTTTAAATCAGCCTTGTTGTTACATTCCCCGGGGTCTAGGGGTATGATTCTAACCTGGGGTGCGAGAGTTACTGGGTTCAAATCCTGGATGAGCCCACTTGTTACATTCCCTAGAAAGGTCCAGGGGATGTGGGAAAGTAACAAAAAAGTGTCAGCGTTAAAAAAAAGAGACATGGAAGTAAAGCTGTCAAACTAAAGGTTTTTCATTAATAATTAAACAGAAAAAGACAGACAAGCCGCTATCACCTTTAAAAGAAATGAAACACAATAAAGCCAAGAAGTTGGTCACCAAATAAAAGAGTAAATTTAAATGGCTAAATTACCAAAAACACCCTCTTCTCCACAGAGTAGGAGTAAGTAGCCACGACACTCACACACAACTCACAACCTTACCGGAAATCCCCTCTGAACCCTAAGCAGTGATCACAATCATTGAGGGCTGTGTCAACCTGACGTGTAGTCACATTTCTCGAGAGGTGCACACCAGGTTACGTCGTAGGTTACCGTGTAGGGTTCAGAGGGGATTTCCGGTTACGTACATAGGCCCCACAAAGACCTGATGCAGAAGTCTGAATCAGCTCAATAAAGAACAAGACACACATACTGGACCTAAAATCACAGCAGGCCCTGCAGGGCCGGAACGGTTGTTCATTCATTTGGATTAACACCCAAATGCCTTCACACAGATGCCTTTCTGAAGCTTAAAAAAATAATCTGATAATCAACATACTTAATGTCTATTGTGTCAACTGGATATACTTCCATAGAAGTAGGGATACTGTAGATAGGGATACTGTGACATTCCTAACAGCCTCTGTCCCTCTTTAGTGTGTTAGGAAAACTGGCTTTCCATCTGTCAAGCAATATTTTTATATTAAATTATATATTTATATTATGTGTGTGTATTTTTTTTTTTCACTTTAACCCTCATATGCATACCCCAGGTATGCATATGAGGGTTAAACAAAGGGAAAAGCAGTAGAATAAAAACAGCAACATTAAAACACACATGGTTATTTGGTTTTACTTAAAATACTTGCAGAAAGTGTAAAATCACATCCGTATGTGTTCTGTATTTAGTACCAGTGATGTGATCACCATAACAACCCAAACTTCTCCAGAAAGAAGACAAATGATTCATCAGGTCACGATGTTCTGTAGTTTAAAAAAAAAAGCAAATTATAAAGTATTGCATCATGTATATCAGAGAACTTCTACATGACTGAGATACCACAGTGTTTAGCTCAAGAAATGTCACCTAAAAATATATCATGAATCACTGTTTTCTGTGATCAATTAACATAACATAATATAATCTGAAATATTTGACCTTTATTTTTTTTTAAAGTATTGCTAGATAACTCTACAGCACATCGGACTGGCTTGCCTTTAAGCAATGTTGGAATAAAGCCACACAGGTGATCAGGAATGCCAAACTCTCCTACTTTAGGAGAAATTCAACACCTGTGGCTCTGATGCAAGAAGTTCTGGAAAACAAGTCTGTGGGAAACAAACTTACTTCTCCCCACCTGCCAATCTCTATGGTATTCATCAACATTGTTATCACAGATAATCCCGACATGGCTTCACTCTTCAACCATTACTTTGTTAATTCAACCAAAGCTTTTACTATTCCAGACCCAGTCACTGCCTTGTCTGCTGCTCAGCCTTTCCTTTCCAGCAATACTAGCTTCTCCTTCAAATTCCTCTCTATTTCAGAAGTGCTGGATGAAATCAATAAATAAACCCAAATAATTCTGCTGGTTTTGACGGACTTGATCCCGTGTTCTTAAAAGCATCCGCTCACATCATTGCTGCTCCGATCAGAAGAATATTTAAACTGTCTCTACAGCTTTCTGTCTTTCCTTCTGACTGGAAATTGGCCATGATCATCCCCCTCTTCAAAGGTGGCTCTGACTCAGACCAGGGGCGCAGCTATATACTTTCTGAGGTGTATGCAGACACATTTTAGGCACACACCCCCCCGGCGCCCCTCCACCCCAGCCACGCACACACACACTCACACACACAATGCACCCTCTCAAGGTTTACTGTGTTCATGTGTGCAGATCTCACTTTTTCATGGACTTATAAAATACAAGACTTCTATTACAGGCTTTTATTTTCCATCCATCCATTTTCTTCCACTTATCTGGGGTCTGGTTGCAGGGGCAGCAGCCTAAGTAGGGAGACCGTACTTTTATTTTATTTTTTATTTGTCTAGTTATGATCTGTTAAATTGTAACTACAGCACACACTTGCAGAACAGTGACCTGTTATTTTACTACTAGTAACTTAAGCTAACCTGAGTATTTAAAAGTCTCCTCTTGATACACTGACATAACTTACTGACCGTCTTTAAACCACTTTGAAAAGCTTTTTTCATCCCAACAACATTTTTATCTTTCTCCCTCTTCCGTTTCCGTTTTGTGCCCCGGAGAGCTTTCTGTTTTGCCTCTCCATCTTTAGCTAACTGTTGTCAGATGATTGCAAAATTCAAATGAAAACAGTTGTGATTGAGCGCGTTCTCAAAAGTGCTTGCTGGAGTGCCTTTTGTGTGTGTGGGGGGGGGGGGCAGAAGGAGGGGAGGTGAAGGAGCACAGGGGGGCCTAATTAGCACCGTGCCTCTGTTATTGATCATATCATATGCACAGCTGTTAAATACAGAAAATAGAGACTAGAGAAATAATTTCCCCACATCACTTTGGTGCCCCCCCTTGTGCAGCGCCCCTATACATTGCATAACACACTTTTTGTGCCACTGACTCAAACCCCAACTGCTATCGACCCATTTCCATTTTACCATGCCTATCTAAGGTCCTGGAGAGGCTAGTTCATAAACAGCTAAGCCACTACCTTCTTTCAAACAATATCCTGTTGAACCTTTAATCTGACTTTCGTGCTGGACATGGATGTATGACTGCCATCACAAAGGTCCTTGATGACATTATTACAGCATTAGACAGCAAGAAGATCTGCATAACTGCTGTCATTGATCTTGCCAAAGCCTTTGATTCAGTCGATCATAGGAGCCTCTTAGGTCGGCTTTCCACCTGCTTTCCACGGTTTTCCAGCTATCTAGCTGACCGTGTCCAACAGCTGAAAACAGAAAACATCTTATCAGAGCCATTAACCATCTTCAAAGGTGTGCCTCAGGGCTCCACCTTGGGACCAACCTTGTTCTCCATCTACATTAATGATGTAGCCAAAGCTGCTGGCAGTTCCCAAATCCACCTTTATGCTGATGACACCATCCTATACTCAACTGGACCTTCACTGCATTCTGTAGCATCTACACTTCAACTCAGCCTCACCTCTTTAGAGCAGTCCTTTCACAACCTCCATCTCCGCCTTAACACCAGTAAGACCAAATGTATCATCTTTGGTCGAAAAAATGAGGCCTCCAATCCCCCCAAGATTAGCTGTGCCAATGGCACAGCTTTGGAGTATGTTAAATCTTACAAATACCTAAGCATCTGACTGGATTCAGCTCTGTCTTTCACCACACACATCAACAATCTTCAGACAAAATTCAAAGCCAGATTAGGTTTCCTCTTCCGCAATAAAGCCTCCTTCAATCATGCTGCCATACATGCTCTTGTCAAGATGACAATACTCCCAATTCTGGACTATGGCGACATCATCTACAAAATGCCATCAAGCACTGCTCTCAGAAAATTGGACACTCTTCATCACTCAGCCATCCGCTTTGCCACTAATGTGCCTTTTCACACTGTGAACTCTATAAACTGGTGGGCTGGCCCTCCCTTCATACCTGGCGGCTCCATCACTGGTTTCACTTCACGTTTAAGACAATCCTGGGCAAGACACCTCCTTATCAGTTATCTCTTCTTCATGTAGCCCATACTAAAAATCGTACAAGGTCAAGCAACTACATCAAGCTCACCATTCCCAATACCGCTATCTTTTTGGCTGCAACTCCTTTTGCTTTGCAGCAGCAAATGACTTGAACACTTTACAAAGCTCGCTCAAACTTTAACATCTCTTAGTACTTTCAACCATAAAATTCAAGAGATCATAGTTGACTGTTGCTCTTGCTGATCACACTAATGTACATACCCCAGTGTTCTAGCTAGCGGCTGGTGCCTGGGGTCGCCCGTTTCCCGGCTGGCCCCCTTCCTGTGCTCTCTGTTCTGCGCACCCTTGGGCTTGCCACCGTGTGGGGTGGGTTGGCCTGCGTCGGGATGTCTGGCTGGCATTCCGGGATGCTGGGGTGCCCGCATGTCCTTTGGGGGGTGGAGTGCTCGGGTGTAGGGGCAGCGGTTCCCACGGGGGACCGGTTGGTCCTGAACTCCGGACCACTGTATTTGTGTATGTGGGTATGGGTGAGATGTTTGCTGTTGTCTTTTGTGTGTGGGTGTGATGTTTGTTGTTTTCTTTTTGGTTTTTTTTTACGTGTGTGTGTGTGCGCGCGCGTGCGTGTGTGTGTGGAGGTGTGCGTGTTTGTGTTTGTCTGCGGTGTGGTGGTGGGTGCTGGCCTTGGGCACAGCGGTGGCCTCGGGGTGTGGCCACTTCAGGCCCTGGACCTGCCTTCCCTCTCCCTGTGGTTGGGTGTAGGGAACTGGGGTGTTTAGTGAGCCAGTAGTTTGCTGGCTCTCTCCATCCGGGGGTAGTCCTCTACCTCTCGATCATATATATCCTGACCCTTCCCCTCCTCCCACTCAGTCAAACATCACATCTCACACACGTAGGGTCTTTTGGGGGGAGGGGCTCGTGCTGCAGTGAGTGGGGACACTGCCTTGGCTCTACTCGCTGTGCTGCTTGATGTCCCACCCCTCCTTTTTAATTACATTATACCACGCACAACACATCATAGTACACATAGGGCCTTGGGGGGCAGGTGTCATGTAGTGGATAGTGGGTGGAGCTGCTGAGGTGGCCACACTTATCTGTTCACTGGTGCCTGCTCCTCAATTTTATTTACATCTTAGACATTGAGGGCCTTGGGGGGGGGGGAGATGGGCGCTGTTGCTCAGTGCTCATGTTACATCTGTCCCCTCACTTTTAATAGCACTGTAGTTTTCACACAGTCGTATACATCCCTCCCACTACATACACCCACAAACACCTAACGCATCACCTCAACCACTCTGAATTGGAGGAGGGGGTGGGCAGGTCTTCCCACACCCCGGTTTCATGCACCATGCTAGGGGGTAGGGACTAGCTAGTAGTTCAGGGCTGGGTTGGCTGCTTCCCCGGAGCACTGCTGGCTCGTTGCTGGTACCTGCTCGCCCACACTTAATGTCGATGTATGATCTGTGTGTGTGTGTGCATGGTTGTGTGACTGGCATGTATGTGTGTATATGAGTACATGACCCCTGTGTGTGTGTGTGTGTGTGTGTGTGTGTGTTGTGCATGTGTGGATGGCTGGGCCTGGGTCTATGGATTGCTGAGCCTTGGCCCCTGTGGGACATGGTTGCGGAGGGCGGGAGCCTCCCTACCACTCCCAGCTGCTCCCCACTGATCGTCACTACTGCCCCTGGAGTGTGGGTGCTTGGGGGCCCTGGGGTGCGTGGCCGGATGTCTTGGCGTGGCTTTTGGCCCACTCCCTTGGTAGCCTGGGGTGGCTCTGGTCTCTTTGGCGTGGGGGGGGGGTCTGCTGGGTGTCAGGTGGTTCTTGGGCGACTGGGGCCCCAGGGCTGCATTCTCGGCTCCTGCTGGGGAGGCCGGCCTGCCGGGGGGGTGGGTTGCTCATTGCCTCTGGCTCTCTGCCCATTGACCGTGGGGCTGCATCCAGGGTCTCCCTCCTTCTTCCTCTGGGGTGTGTGCATGGTTGCCATCAGGATGTGTGGCCTCGGGTCTTCTGAGCTCCTGGTGGGCCGTGGATGGCCCGGGTCCCCTGGGTCTTTCTCTGCCTGCCTCTGGGTCCCGATGGGGATGGTTGCGGCTTCTTGCTTTCATTATTGAGTACGTTCCATGAAAGAGGTACACGGGGGGGGGGACTGAAAAAAAAATTCTGGCTAGAACCCTGTACCCACATGCACTTTCTCCTATATCAGAGGTCACCAATAGGGGGGTCTCAGTCCGGATCCGGACCAAAATGATGTTTCATGCGGACCTGAACCTAATACCAAAACAGAAATCTTGTTGAGCACTTTCTGGTTTACCGGCGCAGCTTTTACAGTCCTTATGGTAGTGGTGAAGCGTCCAAGGAAACCCACTGACCAATTGCATGCGAGTTTGGCCGTACCACATGATACCACCAAGCTGGTTCCTGCCAGCCGGTAAACTTTGTAAAAAACAGGGTTATTATAGTTAACGAAAACAAACGAAATAAAGAAAACAAAAATGGTTTTTCAATTTCAGTTACCTAAAATAAATAAAAACTATAATCAAAAGAAAAAACAATAACTAACTAAAACTGTATTGTGAGTTTGCCCTTGTGGATTGATATGAAATCATTTTTTTCTGCTCTAGCAGTTAAAGCTGGGAGCGCCATTGGGCAACTGTGTGCGTGCTCACCACTCTGGTCCACAAAGTACTGGCAGCGATCTGCTGAGAAAGCGGCAGAATCCCATAAAGGGGTTTCTCGTCGGGTACACGCAGGCCGCAACGCTGTGATTAACCTGTTCAGTCCTTGTACGTTTCTGGCTACTTTTGGCCGCAGTCTTTGAATTTACCAGTCAGAGAATAACAATAAGGAATAATAAATCAAAGTATCAATATAAGGATTCACAAATGTCAGCAAATTCCTGGAGGGAGACTGCTGAAAGTATCGGAATGGACGTGAAGGAATGAAGAAGGTGAAAAAACAGGGACAAAAATATGTTTGCAGCCAAAAAACTAAGCACAAAGAGCGAGGACCAAAAAAAAAAACACCAACACGGACCACAAGTTAATCAACACACATAATCCAGCTACACAAGCATAATTGCGACATGAGGTCGGACACTTCCGTAGGTTGTGCACAGAGGCTGCAAAGACCCTACAAGTCTTATTAGCGAGCATCTAACCAAGCTAGCTCTCATGTGGTGGATAACATCAAGATGCAGCTGGATCTGAGCTTTGATTCCTTCAAAGAGTTCAGTTTGTTTTTGTCAAAACATTCACTGTGTTCTAATGTTACACACCACGTGTACTGCACTGATGCTGAATTTTATTGTAGAGTTTGAGTTTTGGAGTTCATGTTTTTCTTTATTTTTCCCCTGTTGATGTTCATGTGTGTCTTTAATATTACACACATTAGGCACATATTGCTGCTATTTTGTGAACAGTTGGTTGTTGAATGCAATTTTTAAAACAAGGTTTCTATTACACAATAGTCACTCTTGCACCTGACAAAGTATGAAAAACTAAAACTAAGCATGAAACCAAAAACCAGAAATAAAAACTATTAAAAATGAGCAAAACCACTCTGAAAACTAACTAAAACTAAACTATAATGTAAAATCCCAAATTATTATTACTATTATATGTGATTTTATTTATATATATATATATATATATATATATATATATATATAAAATTAATACATGCATACAATCACACGTACACACGTTAGTGTTCCCTCTCACCCCTTTATGCTAACTCACCTATTCTTGACCTCATTGCTGCTTTTATCCAGTTGTCATGATTTACATGCTTGCCCCATGTATAATGTCTGATTTATTTATTGATTGATTGATTTTCAGTATGTGTTTATTTTTATGTGTATCTATGTGTAGTGGATCTGATTCTATTGGGGCCTCTTGGCCTGGTCGTGTTTGTAAATGAGAACTGGTTCTCAAACATTTTACCTGGTAAAATAAAGGTTAAATAAATAAAAAAATAAATAAAATCTGTACATTTCTATATAGATATTTCCTATTTAACAGTCTTGTAGTCTTGTATTACTAAACGTACTCCCAATTTGTCATTCCTTTCTTTGTTCTGTTTGCACTGTATGTGCTGAAACAGTCATATTGTTCTTCTAAGCATCCAACAGACAAACTTTAGAGCAGCTGGTTGAAAGTGGATTTTTGTAAATGCCTTGAAGCCAACAATTAAACAAATTATCAGTGCATCCAAGGATTAAAAAAATACAGCTAAATGAAGGACAAAGTTACATTAATTAGGTGAAAAGACATAAGCATAAAGACAAGAATTCAAATGGGAGAAAACAGGAGGAAGAGGAAGAAAAAGGGGATGTCAAACCTGGAGGAGTAAACTGTCACAACTCTGAGGGGGCCGGCGTCCTGGTGACAGTTGTTATGGTAACTATGGGACAGACGCAAGAAGCAGCAGGGGGTGACGATGTCACAAGAGCAAAATAGACTTGCAAAGTGGGGAAGATAAACATGAAAATGTGTTTTTTTTCTCCGTCAGACAGTTTTCATGTGGGTCGATAGCCCAAACCAAGAAAGAATTGAAACAATTAGATCCGCTACATGCACACCCATTGTCATATATACCTGATTTTAGAGTCAGGATTAGACTGATTTGATGTACTAATCGAATATTTGGATCAAATCAGATATAATGCACTGAAAGGTAACAACTGCTTTTAAGCTACATGAACTTTTTCCATCCAAAAATATTGCTTAGCAGCTTCAAAACTCTAATGAGCAGAACTTCAAGACAATATAATCCCAACAAGTTGAAAACAAGTCACCTATGTTAAGAAGACTCTGAGCACATGCTTTCAAAAGTAAAAAGAAGTCTTGGACGTTCATCTACAACTTGCAAACACCTCACGACTTGTTTTCACCCACCAGGGCTTTATACCTCCTAAGGTACCTTCACAAACCCAGTTCTGTCGCCTTCAGGTTTCTGTCAATTTTGTTGATATGCCGGGTCAGTTATACAAAGAGTTTCACAACTGTTTTGGTAAAATGTTTTATAAGCCTGAACAAGCAGGAAGGCACAAGGACCTGAACCCCCTTTTGGTGGATGATTAATGGTTCATCATCTCTCTCTGCCTCACAAACACAGACACATAACAGCAGAGCCACCATTACAACTACATGGCATCTGACAAAGTACTACTGATGTAATCAGGACATGTACAGCCTCTCTTTCTCTTTGTGTGTGCATCTAAAGAGTTCTTCACAGGTTTACAGTTCTCTGCTGCCCAGACCCAAACATAACAAGCAATCTGTCACATTACAGGGTTATTCAACACTGATTCACAGTGATGAGAGGTCTCCGCAGGCTGGAAACCTCAAGCACAATATGCTTCTAGCTACTCCCAAATCTTTGATTTCACAAGACAGATTTGGCCAGCCGTGGATTTATTAAGAGAGCTAAAACCCGGCAGAGTCACAGCACTCACCACTACACCCCAAAAAGCATTTTCCCCACTTACTGCTAGTTTAAAAGCTACATCTGTAAAACAGTTAAAACTGTAACCAGTAGATGTAACATCATCATTACTTTAAAAATTATCAAGTTTCAAAAGCGTTAGTGGAGCACTCTGAAATTGGCCAAGTCTATGTATAGTTTGTCTCTTAACACACTTAAAATGAACAGAGCTGTCACTTCAGCGTAGTTCAACTGACCCCCAACTTGCGGTTGTCAAGCAACAGCAAGAATCTCCTTGAGTGGTGCTTCTTGCTTTTAGAGACAAAGAACAAAGAAAGACCAACTGATAAATAGACTCATTTACTTTCTTCTTGAGTATAAGATGTGAAGCTTGATGCACTCCTGTTAAACTGTGTGACTGCTAGCTTCACTGTAGCTTAGCGTAACCCCGGAATCCACTGCCATAGAGCTTCATGCATTAAGGAAAAAGCTAAATGAATATGCTGACCTATTTTAAAGGCATCTAGTGAGCTCACAACCAACATAATATCAATCCAAACAGACTCACTAAAGCTTAAATGTATAAACTCTTGAAGATGACAAAAAAATACCATAAAATGCCATGATCACCATTTCTTTTAAACAGATGCTAGCTATTGTTCTAGGGAACAAGATGTTACAAATTCAGCAGACGTTAGGAAAGGTTTTGTACAGTGCTGTGCAAAAGTCTTGAGTTACCCCTCATTTCTTTATATTTTGCATCCATAGAGCCAGATGTTCTTGTCATTTTTAAAGTGGTCTTCTGTTTGTTCTCAGGGTTCTCTGAAGGCCTTTCAGTTTTTATCTGGACATTGGCTGCTTTTTCATTCATTGTCAGTCCAGACCTTGACCATTTTCAGAGGAGGCATATAATAGTTTCGTACCAACAAGGTTATTCTCAAAGACCTGATGGCCAATCTTGGCAAGGTGTAGAAATATATCTTAAAAAAAAACAAACAAATTAAAAAAAAAAACTCTCAGTTTTTTTCCAGCCCTATCTACAGCAGACGAACAGTATTAGTCATGTCCTGAAGAAATAGGGGGAAAAAATCCAGCAAAGACCTGACAAGACCTGAGAGATGCATCTGACCCTTCAGCTTATCCATCTACTGTTCACTGAAGCCTCATTAGAAATGGTCTCAGTGGAAGGGAGGCTGTCAAGAACCTATTCTTAAGGAAGGGAAACAAGGAGACAAGGCTGAGCTATGCCGAATTACACAAGAACTGGACTGAAAATCAATGACAACAGCTCTGATGGAGAGAACAATACAAATTTGAAATTTTTGGTTCAAATTGTCATTAAAATGTGTGGAAGACGTCCAGATCAGGATTCATATGATGGTGAGTGTCTACAGCCATCTGTAAAACAAAGCTGTGGCACCGTCACAGTTTAGGGCTGAATTTCAGCCAGTGGTGCTGGAGATCTATTCAAAAGAGATAATAGCAAGATAAAGGTACTGTCTAATTTACATCCACCACGCAATGCTATTTGGAAAGCATCTGACTAGTAATGCTTTCATTTTTTCAGCATGACAATGATCCCAAACACAATGTCAATGCATTAAAAGCATACCTGATCAGAAAAACACACAGAAACACTATCATTCATGGATTGGCCTCCCCAGAGCTCAGACCTCAACATTACTGAAGCAGTGTGGGATCATCAAAAGGCAGCCAACATCCAAAGATTAGATATTCATAATTTACTTGCAATTCCAAGCTTAGAGATGTCTCTTTCAGCACTGTGGATGAAGAGTGTTTTTGAAGAAACTTACTGGATTTGTCAGTCGACAAAGCGTGCAGGGGCTGCGTGTTTACGTTAAGCGCCCGTTTGACTGATTCACAGCATGAAGAGAGATGGAGCAGGTTCTGGCCATGCAGGAAAATCAATTAAAATTTATGGCGTGTGTTATCAAAACTAAAGGCTTGAAAGGAATGAAAGTACATTTAGAGGTTAAAAAAAACAAAAAAAAACAAATGCAGAAATGAAACGAAAGAGCAAAGGTGCTCAAAAGACAAGGAAAGAGACATGTAGTGTTTGTGCGTACATACAGTGGGCAGGTGTTTAGCTTTGAGTGTGCTTGTGTGGCCACTCATTATGGTCGGGTGATAAACAAAAAGAAACCAACATGAAAGGAGTGAACCGCACATGGACACATTTGTACTGTGAGGGTCCTGATTTACATAATCCCTTTCCTAATCTCACCCTTAACCTAAACCCAAGTCCCACACAAACATACACACGACTGGGAAAAAAAGGAAGAAGCAGATTTAAAATTCAAGGACAACTTGTTACAACAATAAATTAGATTGAAAAAGCACTCCAATCACAAGGGAAACAGGATTATGTTTAGTTTGTGAGTTGTAAGATAACAAGTTAGCAATGAGATTTCTGATTGTGGTAGAAATACTACAACTTCTAAATCCTAAAAGCCATTAACTGTCCCCTCTGTGACGTCAGTGAAACACTATGCCAGTGAAGTTATCCAAGCAAAGTTTAAATCATGCCTCCTACACACAAATCAGTGCTTGAGACACCACCTCACATACACACACACACACACACACACACACACACGCATGCATGCGCACGCACACACACACACACACACACAAACACACACACACACCTCTGCATTTAATAGAGCTAATAGATGATTCATTGGGTTATGTAACACATACTGGCAAAAGAAGAAATCAGAGAAGAGGTGGAGATGAGAGTTTAGTTTGTTTCCTGAGGGAGGGCAGAACAGCAGAGGCTGCTGTGGAGAGCCAGTCTGGTCTCACACACAAAAAAAAAATACAGCAGCTGTTTTTCTCCAGTTATTCAGTGGCATCTATGAAAATGTGTCCATAAATGCAAGTTTACATGTCAGGCAGATGAAAAAGCAGAGAACATAGCTGCTGTAATTTGTGTCAGAAGTAGACTTAGAGTTTATTTCAGCTGCTGTTTTTCTTTTTAATCACGCTGGTCACGCAGGGCTTTATCCATAAACTGTGTGTTTGAGGTCATCTTTGGATTCTGTTAAAAAATGCTAATCATTATATTTATAGATGACTTTCACAGGCATGCTGTTTCAGACAGCTTTGACAGAAGAATCCAATATGGAAGCATGAAAAGCTGGACTTTCTTAAGAGCCCATTTGAGGCAGGCTCCAAACGTTAAGTCAGTCCCACTAGACTCCTATGTTAAAATGTTCCTATGTTAGGAAATAAGTCACATTCACAGCCTGCTACAGTTTAGTCTTTAAAGCTACCTTACCCCTTATCAGCCACACTGGGGCTTGATTTTTTTTTTGTTCCTTTTTTTGGTAACTCACCCTTTTAAACTTAATTAGATGCATGGCCACTTAGATTAAAACTGGATGCTGCTGCAGCTGCTAGCTATCTGCTAGGCCTCACCTCAAGGACCTGGATCCCTTGAAAGTGTATGTGATATTGTTGCCTTTTGAATCAAATTAATTACACATATTTTTTTGCTGTGATATTACAAAGAGCACTAAAAGACAGACCAATAAGGCTGTGCTCCAGTTTTGGCAGGTGAAATTGTAGTATCCTGTTTGTATGTTACCCAGTACTAACTAGCAAATTTCTGAACCCATTCCAGTCTATGGATGCACCTTCCTAGCATTAGCTGATAACATAGCATTCTAGCTTTTAATGGAAAAAAGAAATTGACTCCAATAAACAAACAAAAATAAATAAAACATAGTGGCAGCCAAAACACAAACAGTGAAGCATCAAAATAGGCCTTGACAAACCGCTATGGTTCATCTTTTATATACAGTCTATGCTTGCGAAGCACCACTGCACAAATCTCTGCTGGTTGCCTAGAGGCAAGAGCAAAATATATCACAATGGGGCATAAAATCATCTGTGCAATCTCACTGGTCCCCAAACTAGATTAAGCTGGAGTAATATCCTTGCTTCTGTGCAATTAAAACACACCTGTCATAGTCAAACACACCTGTACCAGCAAAGAGGAATGCCAACACTACATCAAGAATTACAAAAGCCATTGTGATATTAAAAAAATGTTAATAATCAAGCTATGTCTTTAAGCATGATACGCAGGATTATTTTTGTTTGTTTGGTTGCTGTGTTTTTAGTTTATTCAACCTTGTCAGGTATGTGTAGTAACTGTTTTATAAAAAGCCAAAAGGGCCTAATGATGACAATTAACTGTTCTATGATGACTATAAACCTTTTGAGGCTTATTGCTTCATTAAATGTTCATTTAATTATTTTACCCTGAAAAAGATTCAATGAAATTTAAAAGTCTGAAGCCATTTATAAGTTACTCAGTCCACTGTAATTCTGTATCACATACATTTCACCACTGGAGTGGTTTCACTTTTGTAATTTTTGCAAAATAGTTACTTGTAACAAATATTATCCAGTCATTAATAAATTCAGTGGATACCTTTTGTTCCTTGACCTTAACTCACTGATCCTGACCCTGACTCACTGGAATCTTTGTAGAATAACCAAAATGCAGGCATGTGAGATGGTCTTCATTCACTATTTTCACTCACCGGGTGGTCCCTCATCTTCATCATCTCCATAATTGTCTTCATCCACATCACTGATGTAGCAGATCTCACTCTGCTTCCCATTGACCCACTCATTCTCATCATCAGACATCCTGACCTAAAGGTTGCTGCTACCTCAGCATGGCCAGCACTACACACCTGAAATATAGAAAACACAGAGGAAAGAACAGTTGTAAAGCCTTTTTTAAAAAAAAAAAAAAAAGGGTACAGGAAGTGATGGTTCTTTGTTCTTCTACTATCTGCCTCTCAGCACAGTCTAAAAAGGAAGATGTGAAGGATAATTGGTTTTATCATGGGCCTTCCTTACTGCATCAAAGGATGGGGTAATTTTATGCTTTTATGAAATTCTGCCTCTCCAGTGTTAAAGTAACTACAGTGTTTTGTCCCCTGGTGACACACAAATCCACACCACCTCATCAATCCTTCTACATGTACAGATTTATGTCCTCATTCATCATTAACACAATTATCACACACATTATACAGTAGCATAATCAACCTTGTATATGTGAATTATATATACACATTTGCATTTTACGCTAGATTTAATTGGATAAGAAATTGTTTGTGTTTGTGCTCTGTAATCAGCAGGTAGCTAAAACATCGTATTTACTGACTTTGTACCAGTTCAGTTTTCATCTTTACATGTGATGAGAACTGATGCCTAAATCCACACATACAAGGTAGTAAGTCAGCACCTGAACACATGCCAATCACAGCTGTTCCCTGCACGGCACAGAGTGAATTCTCCGTGACAAGCAACACTATGTTAAAAGACAGATGTACAACAAAATTCAAATGTCTGGCACAGCAGAAGCTGAATGATTGTGATGATCATTTTGACTATAATCACGCAGCCCTAAAAGAGAAGGTGTAAAAAATACATTGTTATCTTAAATTGAACAAAGAGAACATGGGTTTAAATTTTCTAAGATGACAGGAAATGAGCTTTTTAAGGTCTTATGAGGGGAGACGTTATAAGGATCTTGACCTGCAGATGAAATACAGAATTACAGAGCAGATGGACAAAGCCAGAGAGAGACCCACAAAGAGATGCAAAGAGCTCTCTTTATATAGGAGTTTCTAGGATGCTTTTAAAGGTCCATCTCTCAGCAGGAGAAAAATTGCACTAACATTGCTCACAGGATCACAGAGCAGATGTGCTCTTCATTAACAGGCGTGGGTCAGTAAAAGCAAAGTTTTGTTCTTTTTGTTTGTTTGTTTTATAGCGATTATGTAAAGTTTCACAGTTACAGATATGATCATCAGTAGCCACACATCCACAGTGCAGAAATTCTGAGCAATATTATGAAAATAGGTTTCCCACGAGAGAAATTTATCAACCCCAAAGGTGTCTGACCAGTAAAATACTTCCTGGACCTGCATTTAGCAGCATAAACTAAAACGATCACCTAAGTTTTCTTCTCTTGGTTGCAAACAAAGGCTTTAAATAACACGCGCGCCCACTCAGATGAGTCCAGACGTGGTATTATCACAGCAAGGCTTACTCTTGATTGTCTGCCAGCTCACCTTGCATAACGTTACACAGCACATTATACAACAGGTAGCTCCGGCCAAGCTGACTTATTGGTCCCACAGGTCGATTTATAAGCTTCATAAATTCAGCAAAGCTAAATGCCATGGACTGGTTGCTAGGACTGAACACCAGTGAGCAAGGAGATTGTGAGCTCTCTTTTATTTTGAAATTGTGTTTCTTTTTTTTTTTGATGGGTAAGACTGCAGTGCAGTTGATATGATAGCAGCAAGGTGGAAAGCACAGTAATTATCATATTCTCATTGCCCCTCAATGCTCATTCACTCCTGATCAATCAAGAAATAAATGAAAACTACAGCTCATTTTCCCATGAAACCTCCTCAAATTGGCTCAAGGACTAACACCAACAATCACAGCTGCACCACTGATGAAGACAGAAATACAGTTTCCTGCTAAAACTTATGGGAACAGTTCCACTTTATGTTTAATAGAAACCATCATTTACAGTAGGTTGAGGACAGGACATTGACCTGTAGCCAAATATCCTACACAAACCCTGACTAGGACTTGCTAGTGACAATGCAACCAGGCCACAATATACAAGCTCTCCCCTCTCTCTCTCACGCACACAAACATAGACACACTCTTTCAACAAATCATACATAATGTTTGCCTTCATAAAGGGCATCACAAGCACCGTCAATAATCCGCTTTGCTTACAAAAGTAAAATTTACCTCAAAATGATGCTGTTTTCCAATTAGCACAGTTGAAGCTATTGGGAATGTACCTATTTACAATGGATACAAGTGTTTACGTTAAAGTCATTTTAAAACTTGCCTCCCATGCATAGTTGTCTCCATAAAAGTAGGTAAGCAAGTATCAGAAATGATGACACTGTTATTCCAGACTAACCACTGGTGGAAGAGTACACTGCAGTAAAACAAGAACAAGCATACAGTATTTGGAGCAGAGGCATCTCTGTATAACACTGCATGCCAGGCTGTAGATTCAGGCTGAGAGGTCTTTGGTCTTTCTGTGTTCCAATTACTGCTGCATATAACACCCTGTTTGTGCACCTACTCTGTTTCATAACACTCAAAAAGGCAGAATCACAGTTCTGACATGGAAAACTTGTGTCATGAGACTGCTAAAAGCATTACATTTACAAAATGTAACTTCACTGTGACAGCAATTTTAAGCAATTATGAAAACTAAAGATGTCCTCATCACTACAAGAAAGAAACAATTTATTCTGAGGGTGTTAAAAGGTAAAATTATCAAAAGCAAACAAAAAGCGAACATGAGGAACAGAAAAACTGTGAGGATAAGAATCTGGAGCTGCACAATTAATTTAATTTTAATCTCTGGATTTAGCGCAAGTGATGGTAATCAAAAAGAAATCATATGCAAAGAGTGCCGCAGAATTAACTTTTTCAACTGTGTGAAAACACAACACAAACGGCAGAATAATTAATGCATGAAGGAGAAGAAAACAGGGCTAAGTGAATCATCCAACATCTACTCAGACGTCCATAAAAGTGAGCCTGTACAGCACGTCAGTGTATCCATCCAGCTCACAAAGGCACACTGAAATCACCAACCAATCACATTCCATTTGGCCAAAGACATGTGTCCAATAAACACAGAGAGTAACGAAGGCTTCAGGAAAATGGTCAACTCATCCCCTCGAGCAGTTATTTTTCTAAACCTGTAAACACTTACTCAGTAGACATTTTCTGCGCAGCCCTGCCTTGAATTCTTCTCATTTGAGCACAATTTTGTTTCAAGTTGAGAAGTTTTTTGACATTTATCATGCAGGTACAAGACTGCAAGACTTTTGCTTCTAGGATATGCCCTTAGTTTGGGTGAATTACCGCTTTATTTGTCCACAAAAATGTTTTAATTTACAAGAATGCAGCAAAGTGTAAAAGTGAAAGGAGCCTACCCCAGCTGTCACAGAACAAGAGGCACCCTGGACCTTTTGCCAGAGAGACAGACACCAATTGACATTCACACCTACAGCCAATTGAGATTCACCAATTAGCCTAACATGCAGGCCTTTGGGCTGAGGGAGGAATCCGAAGTACCCTGAGAGAACCAGGCAGACACAAGGAGAACATGCAAATTCCACACAGAAAGGCCCCAGACAACTGATGGACACAAAACCCAGGACCTTCCTGCTGTGAGGTAACCCTGAAGAATCTATCTTGTTGAAACAAAATAAGTAAACACACTTAACTTATATTCAAAAGTAGGTCACATGAGCTCCAGCAGAAATACTGTACAGCTTGTTATTGGCCTACATAACTCAAAAGACAAATTTTAAAAAAAAGACACTTGATTCAATGCCATCAAGTTTTATGTAACTTTATATACCAGGGGAAAGGAGGCCAGACTACTCTGTTTATGTCAGGCCTTCAGGCTATAAAATGACGGTTATATAACACACAAGCCGTATACGTCTGCCACTCTAAGCAGTTCCAGCTGCACCGGGTTAGAAACTTTCTTCTTTCTCTTCTTACCTAAAATGACCTTTTCAACCATCTGAAGGTGGACATGACAGCAGCTGTTCAAATATAATGTAATCCTCTGCAACAACCCTGTAATAACATTGTGAAACCCATGTTCAACCTTTTTTCCAAGCCTGAATATTGATTCAGGACTGTGAAGGATACTTGCAAAATTATAGGCTCACATTAAAATGAGATCATTTACCACAAATCACAGCCTCAAAACTGGCTGAGGTGAGTGTAAAGGTATGATTTGTGTTTTTTGAAGGGCTCCTGCACTGGATTGCATTATGCTGTTGTGTTCAGGTGTTTGCACTGCTGCGTCCACCATTTGTCAAAGTGAATTCTGTCACTTTGTCGTGACCTGGCATTTTACCCGACCACAACATCACAGATGAATTTTAGACTGTCTCACTGTGCTTAGTTTTTAGTCTAAAACTATAGTAATGTGGTAGTTAATAAGTGTAGCACAGCTGCTAAAGGTGTATGTGCTGCCCCTAGTGGTTGATGCATGCCAGGTTGTGGTAGCCTCTTCATATGACTCACAATGGACCAGAATTATGTTAAGAGGTTCAAATCTTATGAAAAATGTGCCACTGGAGCAACACTGCTGCAAATCACAGTGTCTAATTATCTTAGTACATTCAGAACAGAACTCTGGCAGCACCCTATGTGTTACCACAAGTAAATACACCTGTAATTAAAATCACTCATGACTGCAATCAACCCAATCTTAAATAAACATGTTTAAGCTGCTGGTGTACCACCTGAAAAAGGTGGTGAATCCTCAAAGAGATGGCAGAACACGCTTACAGTTTAAGCATCTTTCAATGGTATTTTTTCCCCCTTGTCAGTATTACAAAGTGAGATAAGAATGCTAAAGTCTTTCAAATTCAGCATCCACAGAAAGAATTCTTCCTTTGTACCAAAGCGACTACCATGAACCTTTAAAAGTACACAGACTGTTCGAACTCTCTTGAAAGAACTTGCATGCGGAGGGTTGAACGTTTAAAAGATAAAGTATTTGTGTTCTGCTCTCTGCACAATTCTACCTTATATAACCTTAAACAGCAGGCCAAGGAGGGGTTCCAAGGACGTCTGATTCAGCTGATAAAGCATTGTGTAAGACAGCACTGCTTCTGGCCTAACTGAGCAACCTAAATTCTGTGAATATGGGAAGAGGGTTATGCTGGTGAAGGATAACCCTATATAAAAATACAAATACAAGATGCAGATTGACGGGGGAGAGAACAAAGACGGGGCCTGGCTGGAGAGGCAGGGGGAGGGGAGCAGTCTATCTAGTGTCAAACAACACCCCCATAACCATGGGGGAGGGGATGGAGAAACCTAAATTTCTCCAGCAAAAAAAAAAAAAGGCCGGGACTGGCATGAGATTACCACAAATACGTGGAACCTCCTAAATGAGAAATCCAGTTGTTATTAAGAGACATTAATTTCTGTCATAATGGTAAAGTTCTCATGGTTGCTTTTAAAACTCTTAGATTATATTTGTTGTTTTGTGAAATCTAGATTTTTGTACATTTAACATAACTTATCTTGGAGGTCAGAAAAATATTAAAATAATGTGCTATGTGTTTGCATACTCTGGCTGAGGAACCATCACATGGAAACTGTACTTAAATATCTCTCAGCCATGCTCTGTCCTTATCTAATAGATATTAACAAAAATAGTTATACAAAAATTTTGAGGCACCCATCACTTCTCTACATGCTGCTTCCAATGGTCAGATGTTTTTCTTTGGACACTGGCTACTTTTAAACTTATTGTCAGTCCAGTCCTGTACTTGACCATTTTCAGAGGAATGCCATTTTTGTTTGTTATGCCACTTAACACTGACCTATGAATTATTCAAGCATTAAAAAAAAGCCAATTAACTCAAGGGATTGAGCCAGCGTTGGAGATGCATTGGCAGAGAACGCGTTTTAAACGTTACCTTTAGGTACTTTTTTACAGTAGCAGTTACTAGCAGCCTGTTACACAAACAGCTCACCCTGTTCTTACGCATTTGTTGCCTCTTAATTCTGCATTGCCTCTAATTCTAGTTTTATATGCAGAGTACCGGTTACAAGAAGCAGGGTGTGACTCATGTCTGTGGCAATAAATAAATAAATAAATATATAAAAATGTATTTCCTTTCTTGATCTCTCTGTGATGGGACAAGATTGGCCGACTCACTTTCACA
Source organism: Pterophyllum scalare (assembly GCA_024447675.2). Classification (NCBI taxonomy): domain Eukaryota; kingdom Metazoa; phylum Chordata; class Actinopteri; order Cichliformes; family Cichlidae; genus Pterophyllum; species Pterophyllum scalare. Next base: position 54,044 of record JAMQGT020001409.1, on the reverse strand, counting down.
TGGCGGTTTGTGGTTTAGATAAACAGTGCAGGTGCATTCCTACCTACTCAGGTAGGATGTTCAAAGTACAGAATGCTTTCACACTTCACCCAAAGACACCATGTAATTACCCCTTAAAGCCCCTGAGAGTGCACGCAAGTGAGAGAAAAGTAAAAATGATAAAGGAGGGGGCCAGTGAGAAGACAGCTGCTTGCATAAGATGGCTTACATAAGATCTGGCTAATAATGCCACTGTTCAGCTTACTAGAAGAAATAAAGTTATACAAGATGTATCCAAGGCATCGCATATTTTATTATTTATATACATATACACACACACACACACACACACACACACACACTAATTTCTCCATCTCTCTCTTTCATAGATTTTATAAGCTTGAAAAAGTGTACCTCCTTTTATTATTCAACTTTACACACACACACACACACAATGCTAAGGCCCTTCACTGATATTTACTTTGCAGCGTAATCACAGCCCAAACCTAATCTTAACCCTCAAAAAAAGTCCTCTGAAGACATGATGACCAAGTACTCACTCAAACTGGTTTTACACAAAAAAAAGGAGGCACAAGAGCACACACATACAAATGCAATGGTCTTGTACCCTGGTTTCAGATGTCAGCAGTGTTGAACAGTGTGTACCAGGGCCTCATTATAAACCCTGCAGGAAGCTCGATGCAGATTTAAAAGAGGGAAGGAGGGGGGAATGGTAACTTGAATTACATAAAGTCAAACTTTCCTATAAAAAGCCTGTATTTAAACCGAACTCTGCTTCCTCCTTTGAAAAACTCACAGCCTGCAGACCGAAGATGCCCTGATGTCAGCTGACCATGCACTGCACATTTCACGAATGCAGGTCATTTGCTAGAATAATAAAACCACCAATGCTTCCACTCATGGGTTTGAAAATGCATATTGTATAACACCTTCCTTTAATATTGAAGTGGCTTTCAGACCTAGAAGATCTGCATCACAACCCCTTGCTTGTGTAACAGAATTACACAATACTGAAGCGTAGTGGTGGTGGGGAGGGAGGCAGGGGGCTTACCAATCTAGGCAGGTTGCTTTCATCCAAAACAAGATGACGCATTGTTCAAACACACGCAAAGTGCTTTCTACCCAAAGTGTGTCAATGCAGGTAGTTTTTTTATAAATAGAATTTTTATTTTGCAATGTGTTGATTATGCATGCTTTAGATTGCCATAATACTCTGTTCAGAGCTTATACTTGGTGATTCTCAGCATTTTCAAGTGTCTCCACTCTGGCTCAGATTTATGTCAACTAAATGGTTTTATTTGCAAATCTCTTTGATGACCCTCTGATTTTCTCCTCTAATGTAGCCATCACCAGACACAATTGTGCAGCTTGTTTAGTGCTAATTAGCAAATGTTAGCATCCACATTGTACCATATGATATGGATGTGTTGCAAAACATATGCTACATACAGTACTGTGCAAAAGTCTAGAGTCACCACTCACTTCTTTATATTTTGCTTCAAAGGAGCCAGACTTAGTCTTTTTTTTTTTTTTTTTTAAAGTGGTCTTGAGCAATAGTTCTCCAGGTTTTCTGAAGGGCTTTCAAAGTTTTTCTTTGGACATCGGCTGCTTTTTCATTCATTATCAGTCCAGTCCTTTGTCATGGTTTGAGCCTGCATTTCAGCCAGCAGTGTTGGACATCTTGTCAAAATTGATGGAATTATGAGCGCAGAAAAGTAGGGTCATATTTTGATCTACCATAAAATACCATCTTGAAAGCGTCAGTGTAGTAAGAGATTATCTGTATAGAAAACTCCACCGTGGAACACTATCAGTCATGGACTGGCCTCCCCAGAACCTGGACCTCAACATTACTGAAGCAGTTTGCAACAAATGCAACAAAAGGAAGCCAACATCCAAAGAAGAGCTTTGGATGTCCTTGAAGAAGCCTTAAAGAAAGTTGCCTGAGAGAGTTCAGATTGTGTTGAAGAATAAATGAGGTCATACCAAATGTTGATTTTCAAGCTCATTAGAATTGTACAAACTCTGTTTTTGCCTTATGTACTGTATTTACATGTATGTTTGCATATTTCTATAAATTTCTGCACCCATTTCCCATTTTCCTAGCAAAATATAAAGAAATGAGGGGCAGCTTGAGCTTTTTGCACAGTACTGTACACATTTAATGCAGTACATACTACATGCCATATTACAGTGTTTTAGCAGGTATTATTAAATAAAAGAACTTTACCACTTTATTAAATGTGAAAAAGGCTTTCAGCATGAAGACTATTCAATATAAACATACTCAAAACCTGCCTAGAGTTAGTTTACAGCATAAAAGGATTATGCTCAACTTCATTACGTTTGCATAGTGGTGAAAAGTTCATCTAAGTTCACCTTAGCCAAGATAACAGTATATTTTCAGAAACAAGTGCAGCCTGCTTCCTGTAATCTGAACCTGTTCATAGACAGCAACCATTTTTCTAATTCTGTCTTTGAGCCTATAAATACCCACAACGTGTACAAGTTCGTACAGGATTAGCCTAATTTTAATTCTTTAGCTTGGAGCTCACACTCACAAATTAGTGACCTGGATCTGTGAACAATGCTGACCTGCACAGGCTTTGCTTCAATGGCTATTTTTAAACATAAAAACCTTTGGGCCAGTCCAAACTGGGTCTCATATCTAATGCCTGCCCACCTGATCTCCTCTGGGCCTGCAGCAAAGAAAACAAGAAAAACTACACCCACCCATGATCACATATTTCATTAAAGAACTTTGACAATTCAAACAGTGAACATAGAAATCCCTCTCATTTATGCTGGAGCCTTTTTAAGTACAACTGTATTCATTTCCATTCCACATCAAAAGTAAATAATGTAAAGGTTTAAAAAGTAATCAATATTTCCCGGCCATAAACAGGGTCCAGGGTGAAGGGCCGAGAAGCAGTAGGGGAGGTTTCACATATCAGTAGGCCACAATGATATCCAGTTAGATATAGCTGGCTGTACTTCAGCCAATCGAGGAGGATTTACTGGGTTCACCGGGTTTGTTTAGGGTTCACATGAGGACCCGGGCGGGGAAGGTTCTCCTCTGTTTAAGTTATCTATACCACCTACGGGGAAATCAGTACAAGGCACCTCTAAAACTGCTGGAAAAAACCTGCATGACAGCTTCAGTATGAAGACAAAGAAACTTGACACCAAAGAGTTAAATCAAAATTAAGTCCAGATGCAAAAAAGTGGCAATATGCAGAAGAAAACCATTTTCCCCTCCTTGATGCAAAAACATTTGTGATAGTAAACAGTTTCTATAATGATATTTAGCCATGATTCCATCAATATGTGTGAGACACAGTTAAATGTGTTTGTAGCACTCAAGATGTTAAGATGATTCTGAGCCTTAACTGCAATCAATCTAATTCCATCACAAGCAAAATGTATTTCTTGCAAGGAATTCTTTTACCCATAGAAAGTATAAAACAAGGACGTAGCTTCCGGGTCAGAAAAAGAAGCCACTATAGAAGTGGCTAAAAACCCGTATTCTATCTTAAGGTCACCAGATGGTGATAGCTGTGGTTACAAAGCAATTTCCAGAGTCCTATAGAAGGCCATGTGAAAACAGATTTCTGACTTGACATCTGTAAAAACTCTTTTTGTCAGAGTTTATGGGCTCACGGTGCACTACATTTGAAGTTAGAATTTCTGAGTTCCCAGTCTGAATATTCAACTGGAACACCCCTTCAAATTGGACGTCCAACTCGGAAAATTGGAGCAACCTCACCAACCCAAACTTCACAATCCAAGATTGTGGGAGTGCATGTAAACAGTAGTAAAACAGTAAATCTGTACTGCTACTGTTTTGTATTTGTGACTGGCTAAATAAGCTGTACACAGATCACTGACCAGGCTCTGTTCATGAACCTATTTTTAGGTGCAAAAAAGCATTTTGATGTATAGCTAGTGATGTAGGAATACCTCTACCTTGCTAAGGAGCAAACAAATCCTGTTTTTTTCCTTGCATTTCCAAACTTTACTATTGGAACGTGCTCACTTCCAACTCCGACATCAAACCTCAGAAGCAAATAGAAAGCAGCATCAGTCACTTGTTTTGGGTCATGCTGAATAAAAAATTAAGTCTGTTTTGTAAATCTTGGTCATACCATGTTTCATAACTGAGAATTATCTGTGGTATGAAACTGCAGGCCCATTGGCTAATGAGCTGTCAGTCACAAGTGATTAGTCAATGAGCATGCAGTTTTATATTCACACCCACCCTGGCTAGTCACACCTGTTTGTTTTTTTTTAATTAGATGGCTAGGGTGGAAATGCTCACCTTGAGACTTCAAAAACAGAAACTAGTGGGTGATGTCACTGTACCTAACTCCATCTTTTCTTCTATGTTTCTACTGTCTGTGACTTTAAGACAGAATCTTTTCTAACTCAAGCTGGCAAGCCAACAAATGTTTATGGAAAGAAATCCAATCACATTTTCTCATCTACGTCTGCCAAGACACAGCTCCCCTCAGGTTCATCAGGCATGAAACCTTAATAGGATTTTACAACAAACTATTCATCAGAATAATATGCACATTTTTAAAGAACTACATGCTGACCCACAAAGAGCATTTATGTTAAATGTGCACATATGCACCACTTTTAGGCAGCTAATGTTAACTATCTTCTGCCTTTGTTTCTTTTACACAAATCTGACCAAAAGATTTTATCACAACAACATTTGCAAAACTGCTTTTCTAGTGCGATGATTTTCTCTGTTTCAGTGCCACAGGAAACATTTTGCAGGGTTTGGACCATTCATTGGTCAAACAGGGCATTGTAAATGCCACCTTTGGAATCTCAGGGACACACGTGTTGCCTTTTTTTTTTTAACTAACTACTAATTACTGACATTTTGGGGACAAATCAATTATCAGAAGGTCAGAATGTGACACACAAAGTCATCTTTAGAATTAATTTAATGCATTAGTTCACTTTCACTGTAAGATCATTAGCCACCTCATCACTGAAATCTTGGGACCTTTTCTGACCTATGAGGTTAATCAATAATGGAACAAAACAAAGTCTAAAGAGTTTCATAAGTAAAATTCAACACTTTTCTGAGTTTCTTAAGCGAAATAAGCAAAATCTCTGCAAGAAGCAGAATCTACCAGAGGGAAAATGTGTCTGTTGTATTGTGTTATTCAAAGAATGCAATCAGTGCATCTTATAAAAAAAAAGTTACCAAGGAAAGTGCTAAACCATGAAGCTGGCAATAGTTACTATTCTTTTTTTTTTCTCTTTTTTTTTTTTTGGACAGGACTACTGTTGCAAAATTATCACACAGTCTGATTAGTTAATTATTATAGAGTAACATATAATGTAATCACCTGCCACTTCCTTAGTTACACATTACCAGTACTGGGTTGGGCACCCTTTTGCCTTCAGTACTTTGTGGCAAAGATTCAACAAAGTGCTGGAAACATTCCTCTGAGATTTTGGTCCATATTGATATGACAGCATCACACAATTGCTGCACATTTGTCAGCTGCACATCCATGATGTGACTCTCCTGTTCCACCACATCCCAAAGGTGCTCTATTGGATTAGATTTTATCACTTAAGCACAGTGAACTCATGTTCAAGAAACCAGTTTGAGACGATCTGAGTTTTGTGACACATTATCCTACTAGAAGCAGCAATCAAAGATGGGTACACATACACACACACCATTACACCACCAGCAGCAGCCTGAACCACTGATACAAGGCAGGATGGATCCATGTTTTCATGTTTATGCCAAATTCTGACCCTACCATGTGAATGTGAGAGCAGAAACTGACGAGGAAACATTTTCCAGTCTTTTACTGTTAAATTTAGGTGAGCCAGTGTGAATTGTAGCCTCAGATTCCTGTTGTTAGCTGACAGGAGAGGCACTCAGGGTGGTCTTCTGTTGCTGTAGCTCATCTGCTTCAAGAGTCAACATGTGGTGCATTCAGAGATGCTCTTCTGCATACACTGGTTGGAACAAGTGATAATTTGAGTTACTGTTGCCTTTCTATTATCTTGAAACCCTCTGGTCATTCTGAAGCTCAGTTTGAACTTCAGCAGGTCATCTTAACCATGTCTACATGCCTAAGAGCACCGTGTTGCTGCCATGTGATTGGCTGATTAGTGATTTGCATTAACAAGGAGTTGAACAGGTGTACCTAATAAATTAGATTTGTGTATTCTTTTTGTTCCAGTTGGCCTAGAGTTTACAGTAACTTGAGGTTTCACATGTTAGATTATGAAAGTTTCCTTAATCCTGGCTACAAAACAATCTTTAAAGTACATGCTGACCTACAAACATGCTCAAAGAAGAATCCAAACATGGAGCTATGCGCACACATAGTGCTGTTATTTAGATGGAACATAGAGATGAAGGTAAACATGATGACAGACCAACAGTACGTGTAGCTATGGATACCGGTCAACAAATGACTAACGTCAACAATAACAGGTGCATCTACACGGGCAAGTCTCCTTACCACCGCACACACACAGAGAAACTGAGAAACAACATAAGAGGGGAGAGAGAGCCTGCTTATTGGAGGTCAGTGATCAAATATGAACCGATGCTAACAAGTACTGTTCTCTGGACTGACACACACCCACACAGTGAAGATGTAACACATCTCTAGGAACCTTGAAGATTCTGCACACACACCAGTTATGCAAACTTTACCACTGGGTTAAGTGGAAGATGTGCAAGCATAGATGTCCTAATAAACACAAAGAACAACACTGCAGAGGGAGGGCTGTCACTGACACTGCAGTACTACCTATCCTAAGTTGAAACACACCTGACCTAAAATATCATATGATGCCATTAGAGTATCAAAAATGGTTTGCTTTAGTGCATTATATAGCTTTTCTGTGCATGTACACGGAAGAAGAAAAATGGGTTAGCGAAGTATGTCGAGCTTAAAGTCAAGACTTAACAGAGCCATGAAGGTGGCTTCTTTTAACCCAGTTAGGTCAGCATAGCATCATAGACCCCAGTTACAGAGACCTATAGAGACCAGTCGCAACCATCCAGTCACAAGGGGAAAATGTTTGCAGACGAATGGGCTTCTTCCAGGCAGGCTATGGGCGACTGCTAGCAAACAAAGCAATCGCAAGGAGGATTTAGGTGCAGCACTAAGCCTGCTCCCAACCAGACCCAAAGTCAAAAGTTGGGACACACTTGGGTAAGCGTGTCCCAACTTTTGACTTTGTACTGCAGTTTAACAAGTTTCAGTTGTTTACATCTTGTCCTCTGCTAATCTACCAACTATTTGTGATTTTGCATTCTGTACAAAATTTTACAACTTTGACATATTTAAGCAACTGTCAGAACAATTTCCCTTTAGGGATTATTACAATAATTTTAAATCTGAAATAGTCACCAAATATTTCTCAAAAAATAAATGACTGAGCTCTAACAGCCGTGATATAAACCTTGCAGTAAATACCTTCAGATACAGAGACAAGTAGAGACCACTTACAACAAGATCACAGAAAGTGATTTTTTTTAAAAAGGGTGATGAAAGCGCAGAGATAAGAACGTGCTCTATCTTCTCAGAGATCTAGCACTGAAAACCTGTTATATCAAAACAGGCTTACACTGGTCAATAAAATCCTTGACTCTGGGAGTGAAACATACAAGAAAGCAGGTGCTGAGAAAGATGATGTTAAATCATTAAAGGTTTAGTAGGATGAGGACCCAAAGGGACTGTTTCAGGAGTGTGTGGGATTTCCCACCAGACAGGCTTGGTAGTAGCTTTCCATTAAAGGAAACGCAGTCAGGTGGCAATCCCTATGCTCAGTTGTTTACCTTGCTACAGCTAACAGCCCACACGCAGCTGCAACTTGCCCCCTCCACTTTTTTTTATATTATACTGTGCTCAAAATTTTGAGAAATATCAGATTCATAAGAAACGCCAAGGCAGGACTCCAAATTAAATTCCTGCTGAATGTGTAAAAGCCTGAGGGGTGTCCTATGAAGGAAACTCAACACAGCCAGGCTTCCTTTGTGTTAGCTGACTTTAAAAAACGTAAAACTCCAGCTGGAAATAACGGGTATCACAACATTGGCTATCAACTTCCTCTGTTGAGCCGGGCTTTCTTCTTCAGTCTTCTCCGTGCGTGCTCACATAAAAGGAGGCATTCCAAACATCATGTGACTCTTCTGCACAAAATGATCCCTATGAGTGCCGCCTGCTTTAATCCGAGATGTTATCAGACAATGATGATAAAATGGTGATTAATAAAAATCTATAAAGAACATAAAAAAATTTAATAGTCAAATGCAACACTGTTGCAAATAAGATGAGATTAATCCTTCAGAAACTCATTAATCTGGTGCATTGAATGGTAAAATTAATATTTTAATTTGAGAGAATATATTTATGGAATCATGGTACACTCTCAGTGCCGTTTATTTCTAATGTGTTGGCTGCATATTAGAGTCTGAAACTTTAAAATGGATACATTGAAACACTGAAAGTCCCGGCCCCACAGCCTAATAAAGGAGACGTGGAAATTGTTTCAGTTTGTTGGCAGATCAAAGTGAAATTAATTTTATTGATTGAACAGGTATTCTTGGTGTGTGATCTGCACTGCAGGAGCTGCAGTTCCAGCAGTGTAAAACAGAATTCGCAGCAGATTAGAATTAAGTATAAAAACATTTATATATTTTCTGCATCACCAAATAACAAGCAGATATCAGTATCAATGTGATGCACAGTTTACATATTCAGCCTGCCTCATGTATGTAACATATAAGAAATAAAATCTTAGTACAAAAACTTTTAACATTCCAAAGCAAACTGGATGTTCCAATTAAGGACACTTTGGCGTGAACCAAGTCTGTGACCTTTCAGTTACGAAACTGCTCCTCATACACCTGAGCCACTCTGTTGCCGTCATCAGTTACATCCCTGTCTCCAGATTTCTCCTCACTTGCTGGGGTTTTATGCTCAAACATAAAGAGAACAGACAGCCAGAGACTGCAAACCACTCTTCCACCTGCAGTTTCAGACAGAAGTCATGCTCAGCATGTTCACTGCTGCAAGCCAGATAGCAGTCCCTCTCTGCATCTGTCGCTTTGTTCTTCATAGTCTATTAACCATAACAAGAAGAATCAGCCCATTTCTAAAATTTCACACTTCATCCATCCATCCTGACACATCACAGGAAAATGAGAAATTGCTGACAATTTCTCTATTAAAGATTTTAAAATGACATTAGTTAGGTTAACTAGTACAGTAGGTCAGACACAGTGGCCCACCCACCCCCTTCATGTTTTATAAATTACTAAAACATGAGCAGCGGTGGAGCTCAGAGTCTCAGCTGCCCCATTCTTTCACTCATTCTCCTCCTCCTGCTTCACCGATTTACATTATCTGACCACAAGGAGAGAGAGAGTAACACTGTCCCTAAATCTCTAGTTAATGCTGTGATGTCCCTGCTGTGATGTTTCACTCAACTCTGAAATTTAGCATCTGAGATGGGTGAGAGGGCGCTGCCTAGCATCCGTCACTTTCCATCCTGCCCCCCGCGCCCCACCCCTACAAGAGGTGTAGGTTAAAGAGACACAGCTGCTTCCAAACCTCACCCACTGTGTTTGAGAAGCAGCATGCACGACACAGTCTAAGCCTCACTTTTTGCCCTCTTCAATAATTCAGAGACAGATTTCCTGATTTTTCTGTTGCCACATACATCTGCAAACAGTACATTTAGTGTGCATAAGTGTTTTTACTTTAACATAAAACTCTTCCATCCTTGATTTTTTTAAAACTACATGATCATCATCCTAACTCTTTCAAAACGTCTGATAAGTGAGAACTAGACATACATTTGCAACTTCTGGTCATCACACAGTCTGATTGTGACTGGTGATATCATGCTGTTGTGTGTAGTTCTTCCTCCTTTGCTGTCAGCCAGATGAAATCTCCTCTGGTGTTCAACCTCCATCAGTGTACATAAATGTCAACCAGAACAGCAGTAGCCACCTTGCTTCCATCACTCCTGTGCTGTTTCTAGGGATGTGTTCCTGTACTGAGCTGGCTGCTGAGCTCATTAGCAGGAGCAGACTGAGCAAAGTAAGGGCGAATGGAGAGATGAAAAGTAGAGTAGTACGGGCACATCCCTGGATCATCCTTTCAAAATTATACTGAGAATCTGGATCTAAACAGAACCAAAAATTCAAATAACTAACCTTGACCGAAACAGTATTTTTGTTCAAAAGAGAAAGAAAGGCTAAAACTGGACAGAGTACAGATGACCAAATAACAGCTCGTTCTTAACACGTGCACACACAACACAGGGAAGCATTAGATTTGAGAGGTTTGGGAGTTTGCCACCCTGTATCATATCACAATATGAATTTGAATCATTCTAGACAGTCTTAAGTAAGAACACATGGAATGTAACCTTCAAAATGATATTTCAAATGCATCTCCACCAGCATCACAATAAGTCCCACTAAAAAACAAAAAGCTTTTGACAGTCAGTTAGTGCAGGTTTAAGATTCATATAGACATACTAGACTTTATGCAACACTTTTTTGTTCCGCTGGAGCTTGTCAGAATTTCTTTCTTTTTTTCTTTTTTTTTTTAAATAAAGAGGCTTTCATAAGCTCAAGTTGTGTCTGGATGAAGTGATTCACTAGCTGACTTATTCATGGTCAGGTTAAAAGAACAAAGTCTCCAAATCAAAACTGACAGCAGAAGCAGTCAGAAAAACCTGAAAATCAGACTACCACAACATCACAACATGAGCCTCCTGGTACGGGTCATCCAGCCCGATACAGTATGTGACTTGGAATCAGAACATTTATTCATTCCGACTACCCAACCACCACCACCACTAAAAACAAACAAAAAAAACAAAAACAAAACTTGATACAGAGTTACCAAATAACAACTTATAATTTAAGGATCTTTTGGGGAAAACAATGTACCTGTAAATGTTCATTTATAGATTAGTTATTAATATCTAGCTGATGCGCTTTCTTTGAAACATTAAAAAAAAACTCTCAAACTAATAGTGTGGATGTTTTTTTTCCCTGATTTCTTAAAAATTATATACTTGGTTCTGTTTAATATAGTGTTAACACCCACAGTATTCCCAGTTGACCATACTGTACTAAAGCTATCCTCTGGAGCTTGAAAAAAAAGGGGGGTAGACTGGACTTTTTTTTGTTTCTTGAAACAATTTTTGCAAATTTATTAAAAAGAAAAAGTGAAATATCACATGGTCATAAGTATTCAGACCCTTTGCTGTGACACTTATATTTAACTCCCATGCTGTCCATTTCTTCTGATCCTCCTTGAGATGGTTCTACTCCTTCATTGGAGTCCAGCTGTGTTTAATTAAACTGATTGGACTTGATTAGGAAAGGCACACACCTGTCTATATAAGCGCTCACAGCTCACAGTGCTGTCAGAGCAAATGAGAATCATGAGGTGGAAGGAACTGCCCAAGGAGCTCAGAGACTGAATTGTGGCACAGATCTGGCCAAGGTTACAAAAGAATTTCTGCAGCACTCAAGGTTCCTAAGAGCACAGCGGCCTCCATGACCCTTAAATGGAAGAAGTTTGGGACGACCAGCACTCTTCCTAGACCTGGCCGTCCAGCCAAACTGAGCAATGGTGGGAGAAGAGCCTCGGTGAGAGAGGTGAAGAAGAACCCAAAGATCACTGTGGCTGAGCTCCAGAGATGCAGTAGAGAGATGGGAGAAAGCTCCACAAAGTCAACTATCACTGCAGCCCTCCACCAGTCGGGGCTTTATGGCAGAGTGGCCCGACGGAAGCCTCTCCTCAGTGCAAGACATATGAAAGCCCGCATAGAGTTTGCCAACAAACATATGAAGGACTCCCAGACTATGAGAAATAAGATTCTCTGGTCTGATGAGATGAAGATTGAACTTTTTGGCATTAATTCTAAGCGGTATGTGTGGAGAAAACCAGGAACTGCTCATCACCTACCCAATACAATCCCAACAGTGAAACATGGTGGTGGCAGCATCATGCTATGGGGGTGTTTTTCTGCAGGGACAGGACGACTGGTTGCAATTGAAGGAAAGATGAATGCGGCCAAGTACAGAGATATCCTGGAAGAAAACCTCTTCCAGAGTGCTCAGGACCTCAGACTGGGCCGAAGGTTCACCTTCCAACAAGACAATGACCCTAAGCACACAGCTAAAATAACAAAGGAGTGGCTTCAGAACAACTCTGTGACCATTCTTGACTGGCCCAGCCAGAGCCCTGACCTAAACCCAACTGAGCATCTCTGGAGAGACCTGAAAATGGCTGTCCACCAACGTTCACCATCCAACCTGACGGAACTGGAGAGGATCTGCAAGGAAGAATGGCAGAGGAGCCCCAAATCCAGGTGTGGAAAACTTGTTGCATCATTCCCAAGAAGACTCATGGCTGTACTAGCTCAAAAGGGTGCTTCTACTCAATACTGAGCAAAGGGTCTGAATACTTATGACCATGTGATATTTCAGTTTTTCTTTTTTAATAAATTTGCAAAAATTTCTATATTTCCATTTTTTTCTGTCAAGATGGGGTGCTGAGTGTACATTAAAGAGAAATCAAATTAACTTTTTTGATTTTAGCAAATGGCTGCAATGAAACAAAGAATGAAAATTTTAAAGGGGTCTGAACACTTTCGTACCCACTGTATGTGGGTGCAATTAAATATTTTGCAAAGGTTGTAGATGTGGACAAAATTGTTGGTAACCTTCTTTTAAAGAAAAAAAAACACATTGATAACGGAAATCATTTAAAACTGACAAATGCAATAATAAATAAAAATTTACTAAAAAATTAATTCATGAAAATCTGACACTGCTTTTGAATTGTGGTTCAACAGAATTATTATAAAAAAACAAACTAATGAAACTGGCCTGGACAAAAATGATCATATTCTTAACTTAATATTTTGTTGCACAACCTTTTGAGGCAATCACTGCAATCAAGCGATTTCTGTAATGCTCAAATAGACTTCTGCACCTGTCAACAGGTATTTTGGCCCACTCCTCACGAGCAAACTGCTCCAGCTGTCTCAGGTGTGAAGGATGCCTTCTCCAGACTGCACGTTTCAACTCCTTCCCCAGAGGTTCAATAGGATTTAGATCACGGCTCATAGAAATCCAGTGTTTTGTTTTTAGCCATTCCTGAGTGTATTTTACTGTGTATTTTGGGTCATTATCCTGTTGGAGGACCCATGACCTGTGACTGAGAAAGCTTTCTGATGCTGGGCAGCACATTTCGCTCCAGAATCTCTTGATAGCCTTGAGATTTCATTGCATCTGCAAAGAGTCAAGACAGCCTGTGCCAGATGCAGCAAAGCAGCCCAGAACATAAGAGAGCCTCCTCCATGTTTCACAGTAGTGTTCTTTTCTTTGTATGCTTCATTTGTGGATCTGTGAACATAAAGCTGATGTGATTTGCCGAAAAGCTCGAGTTTTGTCTCATATGTCCAAAGGATGTTCTCCTAGAAGCTTTGTGGCCTGTCAATATGCATTCTGGCAAATTCTAGTGTCGCTCTTTATGATTGGCTTTCAACACAGGTGTCCTAAGATAAGATAAAGATAAGATAAACTTTAATGATCCCACTTCGGGGAAATTTGCACGTTACAGCAGCTCAAGTACCTCCTCTGTTATTTTCCATTAAGTCCACTTTGGCTCAAACGGAGGCAGGTGGTGCGATCTGACATTGATGTAACTTGACCTTGGAGTTCACCTCTGATCTCTTTGGAAGTTGTTCTGGTCTCTTTGGCTACCATTTGCGTTACCCGTCTCATCAGTTTGTCATCAATTTTCTTCTTGCAGCCAGGTCCCGGGTTGGTTACAATCCCGCGGACCGTAAACTTCCAAATATTACAACGGTGGTCACAGGAACATCAAGCTTCATGGAGATGGTCTTCTAGCCTTTACCTTTAACATGCTCGTCAGTAAATGTCTCTCTCATCTCTTGAGACAGCTCTCTCCTTAGCTTTCTGTGGTCCACATTCAGTGTGGTACGCCGCATGATATCAAACAACACAGTGACTACTTTTAAATAGGCAGACTGACTGATTACAAGTTAGAACACACCTGTGATGCTAATTACAGGACACACCTTAGTTTAACACGCCACTACGATCAACCCATTTTTCAGTCATTTTTGTCCAGGCCAGTTTCATTAGTTTGTTTTAAGATAATTCTGTTAAACCACAATTCAAAAAAAAAGTGTCTGATTTTCAGTAGTTAATTTTCAGTAAATTATTATTACTTTTGCCAGTTTCAAGTTATTTCAGTGACCATTGTGGGGTTTTTCTTTCTTTAACTTTAGGGTACCAACAGTTTCGTCCACTTCCGTACACACACTTTCATCTCCACTTTTAACTTCCATGTTAAGACAACAAATGGGTATATTCCAGCGTTTAAAGAGGTTATTGAAGCACTGCTCGAGGAGGCCTTTTGTGTCTCTAGATGGAGCTGTATAAAGTCCTTTCAACTGCTTTCAGTGATGTAATTTGGTTGGAGCTGTGCACAAGTCTGACAGTGAAAGAAAACAGTGTGAGAAGTTAGAAAGTGGCTGTGGAAGGTCCCAGGAATACCAAAGCTGAGGCTGCAGCTGCTGCTAATCGGCATCCTAATAAACAGAAAGCCTCAGTTTACAGAAGTCTTTACATAAGCCACTTTCCCTTTGGTCCACCTTCATAGCCTAACTGCTAACTAACACCCATCCGCTTCATTTCTGCGGGGCTCATTTTAACGTGTCAACTCAGTGTGTTGCACATGTGTCCCACTGACCGCATCTGTGTCTCGGCCGCGGCTTCTTCCGAGGTCTTATTATGGAAAACTAACACAAAACGAAAGCAGCGTGCTTGCTCGTTTCATAACACGGAAGGGGGGCTGCAACAGCAATGCAGACAGGAGGAGGAAGCGGGGGGGGGTGCACAAGTGCAGCATGCTCCTCTATTGTCTGGAGCCTAATTGACGCTCCGCACTCTCGCACCAAAATAGCCCAACAGGGGGGAAAAAGAAGCTTTTAACAGGAAGAAAACACCGGAAAGCTGGCATTAAAGCCGGCGTGTATCTCTCACCTTCCGTCCCCGTTTCTGCGATGAGTCCCTTCAAGTGAAAAGCTTATATTTGGGAAGTGGTAATGAGATGCAGGGCAGGCTTGGCCGCTTTCTCTCATTCATCGGTTTCTTGCTGAAAGAGGAGGGTCGGTCCTGTTGGTCCCTGCACACGCTCTACACACACACACACACACACACAAAAGCCATTACGAAAGTTCCGGAAGTGCTCGAGCATCCAAAGTGCCGGCTACCAGAGTCACAAAAGCTGCATAAAAGTTCAAATGTGAAACACTGGAAGCAAACGTTATTTGATGTTTATTGTCTTAATACGCCGCTCATTTTTTTCCCCACCGTTTCTTTATTCATACATATAATTTAGTAAGTTATGATTTTTACTTTAAAATCCCACCTTGTGAAAAATTAAAGAAAGAAATGTTTCACAGGTAAAGAAAAAAAAACAGCCGACACTAATTTGACGGATAATCTGTTTGCTGCATTTCTTCATGTGTAAAGGCTGTTTATAGTTTGCCTAAGAACAAGAAATTTATTTCATAAATAGGCATTAACATAATGACTTTTTCCCCCTGTGGCACAGATATCTGATGTGAAGGTTGTGTGAATAAAGGCTCCTGCATACCTGCAGGTGTTTCCAATTATTCTGGCTGATCGGAATAAAGCTGTGCTGGACTATTCTGTACGTACTTGGATATGTTAACGCGATGGTGTCACGGACACATGAAGTATGCATGTCCTTAGATGTTATTTCATATACTACAGATGAAAATTGAACATTAAACCAACATTTTATTTAAAAAAAATACCTGTAGCATTCATATTAATACCCTAAATATTGTTTCTGAGAATATTTTATAGAAAAGATATGCCACAGTAGCTGTACCAATGGATGAGGCTTAAAGTGCCAAGCTCACGCAACCATGCAACACAAGTCTGACCCACTTCTGTGGAGTTATGTTCTA
The DNA here is from genome assembly GCA_024447675.2 of Pterophyllum scalare. Lineage (NCBI taxonomy): Eukaryota > Metazoa > Chordata > Actinopteri > Cichliformes > Cichlidae > Pterophyllum > Pterophyllum scalare. Next base: position 37,982 of record JAMQGT020001409.1, on the reverse strand, counting down.
AATAAACTTTCCACCTGAATAACTGCAGATCTAACAGAGTCTGAATGTTGCAGTATATTTAATCTCACTGGTCTCCCACTGTGCACTTGAATTTTTCCAGCATTTAAAAAATTATATGTAACAGGAGTACTGCTGGGAAACAGTTCTTTACTGATATTTTTGCATACCGGTTTCACCTCAGCTTCTGACTGCTTACGAAATGTGGAGGGCTTTTTTTTGTTACTGGCCAAAGTTTAGTCGAGCTAGAGGATTTCTAGAAAGAATCAGATTTCCATACTAAAACAAATATTCAGTTCAGTTGTATTTATATAACACCAAATCACAACAACAGTCACTTCAAGGTGCTTTATATTGTAAGGTAAAGAAAGAAAGAAAGAAAGAAAGAAAGAAAGAAAGAAAGAATGGAAAAATGGAAAAAGGTAGTAATAACACTTATAATTAAAACCCACCCCATAATAATGAACAAACCCAGTCCTCACTGTCATTTAAGTACTGTGCAAAAAGCGCATAACAATATATGCTGCCATATAATACCTGACTGACCAGAGTGCATAAAAACCATCTATTCCTGAACCTGTGTCAAAGGGTTGATTAAAGAAAAGAAGGAAAGATTCCCAAGTCTGGTCAAATTTCTTTTCCAAGCCTCCCATTACACATCTAATTTTCTCCCGTTTTAAACTGGATAATACATCCCTAATCCAGTGTATTACTGTGGGTGGGGCAACCTCCCTCAACCTCAGAAGGATCAGGCAGCACGCCAGCAATGCTGAAAAAGCAATCACTTTGTGTCCCCCAACAGGTAATCCCAACCCCTCAGGGACAACCCCAAAGAGCGACATAGTTGGATTTAAGGTAATTTTAACTGTAAGAACTGTAGAAAGGGCTTCACAAGCACCTACTCAAAAGTCTTGTATTTTAGGACAAAACCAGAACATGGGAATCAGAGTGGCTTCCTCAGATTTACATTTATCACAGGTTGGAGCTACTTCTGAATAAATCTTAGCCAATTTGGATTTATGAAGGTGCACCCAGTGAACAACTTTAAATTGATTAAGTGAGTGTCTCCCACATATGGAAGAGGATTGGATTCTCTTTAAAATTTTAGGCCAAATTATTTCACTGATAGTGATTTGCAAATCTTTTTCCCAAGCTAATTTTACCGCAGGAACGGGAGGGAAATGCAAATGGGAAATCAGTCTCAAAATGGCAGCAATCGCTCCTTTCTTAGTTGGGTTAAATGATGTCAGTTCATCAATTATAGTGTTAGCTGGTTTGTCTGGGAACCCTGGGATGGAACCTGAAACATGATGTCTAACTTGTAGGTACCTAAGACTAATCTTAAAAACAGAGAGAGTGTCCGTCTCTCGAATCCAAGCTGGGAGCTGGTTCCACAGAACAGGGGGCTGAAAGCTGAAGACTCCGCCTCCCTTTCTACTCTTAAGTATCCTAGGTCATGTTTGTAAATGAGAACTGGTTCTCAAACATTTTACCTGGTAAAATAAAGGTTTTTATAAAAAAAAAAACACAAGTAAGCCTGCAGTCTGAGAGCGAAGTACTCCATTGGGGTGATATGGTACTATAAGATAAGATGGGGCCTGATTATTCAAGATCTTGTATGTGAGAAGAACGATTTTAAATTCTATTCTGGATTTAACAGAGAACCAATGAAGAGAAGCCAATATAAGAGAAATTTGCTCTCTCTTTCTAGCTCGTGTCAGCACTATAGCTGCAGCATTTTGGATCAGCTGAAGGCTTTTCAGGGAGCTTTTAGGACAGTCTGATAATAATGAATTACAGTAGTCCAGCCTAGAAGTAACAAATGCATGAATTATTTTTTCAGCATCACACTGATATAAGTTAGTTAAGTTGTTATTGCGATCACTTTAAAAAAAAAAGTCTGATTCATTTTGACAATATGTGTTATCATCTCAGCAAGACCGAAAGTGAACCTCAAGAATACGAATGTCTCCTTTGAAAAAGAGCTGCCACAAATACACTATAATGCTAACTCAACTATGCAAGTGAACAGCCAGTATGTCCAGTTTCTTCTTAATATGTTATACATTAAACAGAGCTAATAAACTCGGTTACGAAGCTGATCAGCAGATGGTCTTCTGCACACATTCCCGGGCTCCTTCTCTCTTTCTCTCATTGATATGGTGCCCTCTATTGGTAGATGCTCTGCATAACAGCAGATTATGCCCTTTTAGCAGAGGTTTGAAGCTCAAGAGGGTGGGTTGAGCTGTAAATAAATTGGTTTGTCATTTCAAATTAAGCATATAAATTCCTTTTGAAAACACAGATTCACGCATGCAAAGCGCACGTACAATATAAAGCGCTTTTTATTACCCCCAGATACAATAACATGACATCTTTTTTTAAGCCTGTCTTGTCTGGCAGGTTTTGGAAGCAGAATTATGATCTGAATGCACTGTTGTCTTCCAGGATGAGCTCTATAGCTTCTGTACAGGCTCCTCTTGTTAGTGTTTTTCCTTTTATTTTACATATTTATTTGTGTTATTTTTTAAAAAAAACTTATATGTATTGCAGCAATGCCGGACTTTACAGGCAGGGAAAAAGCAATAAAGAAAAAAGAAAGGGGTGGGAGAGTAGAAAAAGATAAGAGGACAGAGCACAAGTAGAAAACCACCATGGTTCACCAACTGCTGCACCTGCAAAAAAAGAAGAAGAAGAATTAGAAGTAGTAGTAGTAGTAGTAGTAGTAGTAGTAGAAGAAGAAGAAGAGAGAAGAAACATACAAAAAACAAACAGTACCTGGAAAAAACAAATATATGTGTGAATAAAAATCAAAAAAACAAAACTAGTTGTGTTGTGTTGTGTGTTTGTTTGCGTGAGTGAGTGATGTATTTAATAATGAGGGTGGAAAGCCGCAGCAATGCCCCCCAGAAGCCAGAGGCAGACAGAGTGCACCTGCACTACCATGACATCTTTAGGGATTCCAGATCCTGGAATCTTTCTTAAAATTAAATATATATATTATCCCAAAATACATGATTTTTCCTGCATGTCCAAAATAAGTTACATGTTAAAAGTGTTAACCCTCTAACAAGCCTTATGGAAATTTCCACGAACAACCAAAGTGTGTTATCTATGCAAAGCAGTCAGAAACAAAGAGCAGAAAATAGAATCAACGTTAGGACAGATGAAGCCAAAGTTCTTGTGCAGCTGAAGAAGTACTGGATACTGACGCCAATGGCTGCCCCAGAAGAGAGAGAGAGAGAGAGAGAGAGAGAGAGAGAGAGAGAGAGAGAGAGAGAGAGAGAGAGAGAGAGAGAGATAGATAGATAGATAGATAGATAGATAGATAGATAGATAGATAGATAGAAATGCAAAGGCAGTTCCTTGCATCAATTGACTACATTTATATTCATCTTTTTTTATTTAATTGAAAGAATAATGATAATTTGTCTTGTGCAACTGAGTTCAATGAGAATTTGATTTGAATATTCAATCAATTTAGTGCAGATTGCTCATTAAGTATAAAAGTCGCAAGAGAAATTTGGATTTTCTAGCTCAGTAAAACACCTTGAGGGTATTTATTTGATGAGGTGACCGCATGGTCCATCATGGAGGGAAAGAAATTCGGAGGCTACATTCTGCAGGCGAGATCCTAATTTTCTGCAGGTTTTATTGCTTACTGGAGCACTCATGGAAATGAACCAGCACCATAAATTTCACTGATGCTTCCCCTACTGTGACAAGTCAAAATAAGTGCTGTAGAAAAGGTCTATCAATCAGAGAGTCAGAAACAAGCAGGCATTTGGAATTTTAACCTTGCGTTGCCCTCATATATACACTAGAGGGAGCCCCTCACTGTGTATTAATACTGTCTAAATATTGTCTAAATCTCTAAATCAGGTTTAAAATACATTCTGTCAAATGTGCAAAGGTCTAGGTGTTTTTCCCCCTCTGAGAAATTGACAAGAGCTCCTAGTTGATGTTTTGAGCTCTCACTAACTTGGTGGACTCTTAACCTACAATGCCCTGCTTTGAAATCATAAAACCGAGGTTGCAGTGGAATTTAGGAAGTATAAAAAATATAAAAGGCAGAGAAAAAACAAAAAAGTTTTTTCATTCAAATTTTAATGTATGTTACAAGTATAAACAAACATGGCACAAACAGGCATATTTTAATAACATGAAGAATCAGATATTAATTTCCTTTTGACTAAAACTGGGGTCCCAGCCTCCTGAACTCTGAGACTTACCACCATAGGTTGTAAACTGGACCACTGACTGAATACTACAGCATATTTTAGAGTTTTATTTCCTTACCCACATTCAGGTTCTTTTGATTTTTTGATGCCCAAATTAAAAACAATGTTTAAGGATTAAGCTCAGTTTTGAAGTCAGCTGCAAATTAATTGCATGGCTATACAGTGTAGGACATTCATATTTGACAGAGTATTACGAACAAAGGCTGCATTTCGTGCAGGTGTTCAGTTTCACGGTCCTGGAATTGTGAGTGCTGGCTCAGCCTGATGGCCCACTGGGGCACTCATTAACATTTCTGGCTGTGCTTGTTCTCTTATAATAACTCAGATTGTCTGAGGCATTAAACATTTAAAAGTGAATTGTGTGTATGCAACTTCACCATCACTATTGCCCATTGTTTCAAGATCCATGCTTGTGCCTCTCTTGCTCCTCTCCTGTGTGTATGTGTGCATTGCAGGGTGGTGGTGGTGGGGTGCTCACTTATCAGCTCTGCCATATGTTGATTTATATAAAACTAGAGTCTTGTTGAGAGGCCTTATGGTGACTCCAATACAAGTCCTGTAACAGTGTTTTTTTTTTTTTCAGTTCTGTTGAGATGCTTTGAGGTACCTTTAAATACTGTGATAGATAGGCGTGGAGTACAGGGGGATCCAGTTTACAACTTCTAATTTCTGGCAATCACAAGACTGAAACTTTAGCATGTTTGTTGGCATTGCCTAGTAAATATGTGTAATTGAGATTTACCAGCTATTCAGGTTTTGTGCTCGTGTTACCTGTTACCTCTGTCAACACTTCTTCTAACCATTCCATCTCTGTTGTCAGCACAGATTTCACTCTTTCTGTTCTCCTGCAGGATGTGCTGGGACACTGCCCAAACAGATTCGCTGACAAGGACCAAATCTTTCTGGTCACACACATTACAGTGATTAACTCTGTATTTAGATGATGAAAAAGGTAGTTCAGCCCTTTTGTGATAGCTGAGAAAAATGAAGGCAAAAGTTGATGACTGTTAAGGCTTTAAATTCTAAAGGCACCTAAAGTATAAGCTAAGTTCTTTTGCTCCAAGTTAATAATTAATTTCATGTTCAGCGTTAAACTCAGATAAGTTGAAAGGGGCTGCTTGATTCTTTCTATCGTGCCTTCCACAGGCCAAAAAAGTGAGAAGAAAGAGAATTGCTAATAAAAGGAAAAAGAGAAACAAGAACAATGTCTACACATCGTTACTGCGGTGTGTTAGACTTTATTATAGTAGTAAATTACTGTCTCAAGAAAAATCACCAGTGATTTTGTATATGTGTGATAATACACAGATTTATTTGTCGCCATGTAAAATTACATGAAGAAAGCTTTAATCAAGTTGTCTATACATGGGGGAAGGAAAAAAGAAAAACAACCAGAAGCATTTTCTGTCATTCCCTTGAAGTCATTGTGTCTTGCTGCAAGGCATTCTGAAGTACAAACAAACCAGAACCAGCTTTTCTCTTTTATAGTTTCATTTTGAAACACTGGATGTGTTACGTGAAAGGTAAACAACCACTGAATCCACTTGTCTTGTTGGTGACAATCTCATTTTATCAATTCTACAACTATCAAAGGGGAAATAAATGTGTTGTTTTGTTTGTTTATGTTAAACCTCCAAAAGGTCTGGACACATGCACGGACAGAGGTCAGATTAAGTGAGTTTATTTACAGTTTTTAAAAGGTTTGAATGGGGCTCTTATGCTGGCAAGCAACACTCCTCTCCAAGGCTTCTCAATCTCCACTCTGCCGAGACTCTCCCAACTTTAGCTCGCCTCTTCTGCTGCTGCTGTCCTGAACAAAAGAGAGGTGATGAGAAACCCATCCATATGAGAGAAACTTGCAAAAAATAGCTTTTACTAGGCTGGACTGGATACCACTAGTAGAGCAACGCTTTATGGAGACGTCTGCCTTTTAAGGTTAGTGCCCACTCTGCTAAACAGCAAAACAGGTAAGTGTATTAATGAGGAGCAGGTGTGTAAATAGAAGAGAGCGAGCAAGGAGTGAGAGAGAAAGGGTAGGCCGGCCAGGAGGACTGGGGAATCATGACAGTTTGTTTGCTGTTTTCATCAGGTTCTTGGGATGGAACAGCATAATGGGTGTCTCCAGTTTATGAATGACATAATTAAAATGCATGAAGCATGAATTTTATTTGGTATGGCTTTCAAAGAGTAGAATCCATCCATCCATCCATCCATCTCTTTCCTGCTTATCCTGATCCATCTGTCGATCTCCCGCTCCCTTCTCCTGTTGCTTGTGAATAAGACCCCGAGATACTTGAACTCCTCCACCTGGGGAAGCAACTCGTCCCTGAGCCAGAGTGGGCACTCCTCCACTGAGGACCATGGCCTCACACTTAGAGGTGCTAATTCTCATGCCAGCCACTTCACACTCGGCTGTGAACGTTTCCACTGCAAACTGGAGGCCACCACCTGGTGAAGCCAACAGGACCGCATCATCCACAAAGAACAGAGATGAGATTCTGAAGTCACCAAGGTGTAAGCTTTCTGCCACTTGGCTATGCCTAGAAATTCTGTCCATAAAAATTATGAACAGGATTGGTGACAAAGGGCAGCCCTGGCGAAGTCCAACACCAACAGGAAATGGGTCTGAGTTATTGCCGGCAATACGGACCAAGCTCTTGCTGAGGTTGTACAGGGAATGAATTGCCTGCAACAATGGGCCAGACACCCCATACTCCCGCAGCGCCTCCCACAGGATACCACGAGGGACACGGTCGAATGCCTTCTCCAAGTCCACAAAACACATGTAGACTGGATGGGCAAACTCCCACGCACACTCGAATATCCTTGAGAGGATGAACAGCTGGTCCAGCATTCCATGACCAAACCGCATTGTTCCTCTTGAACAGACGGACCCTCCTTTCCAGCAACCTGACATATACCTTACCGGGGAGGCTGAAGAGTATGATCCCCTGACAGTCTCCCTTCTTAAAGAAGGGGACCACCACCCTGGTCTGCCAATCCAGTGGCACCGCCCCAGATCTCCACGCAGAGGCATGTCAACCAAGACAGCCCAACAACATCCAGAGCCTTCAGGAACTTAGGGTGAATCTCGTCCACCCCAGGGCCCTGCCACCAAGGAGTTGTTTAACCACCTCAGCGACCTCACCCCCAGTGATGAGCGAGTCATCCCTCTCATCCCCAGACTTTGCTTCTGCTACAGAAGGTGTGTCAGTGGGATTAAGGAGGTCCTCAAAGTAGTCCTTCCACCGCCTGACTATAGCCTCAGTTGAAGTCAGCAGCGCCCCACCCACATTATAGACTGTGTGAGTAGAGCACTGAGTTCCACTCCAGAGTCGCCTGACGGTTTGCCAGAATCACTACAAGGCTGTCCAAAAGTCTTTTTTCATGGCTCCACTGAACTCCTCCACCACAGTTTTTGCTTTGGCCACCACCCAAGTTGTATTCTGCTTGGCCTGCTGATAGCTGTCAGCTGCCTCTGAAGTCCCACATGCTAACCAGGCCCTATAGGACTCCTTCAGCTTGATTGCTCCCTTCACCTCTGGTGACCACCATCTGGTTTGGGGATTACCACCACAACAGGAACCAACCACCTTGCAGCCACAGCTCTGAGCAGCAGCCTCAACAATGGAGGTATGGAAAATGGTCCATTCAGACTCAATGTCCTCAGCCTCCCTTGGAATGCTGTCCCTCGGTGCGCCGGGTCTGTCCAGCATCCTCCCCCACCACCTGATCCAAATCACCACCAGGTGGTGATCAGTTGACAGCTCAGCTCCTCTCTTCACTCAAGTGTCTGCCTTTTGCTACTCCTGTAAGCTAAGAACAGGAAACTGAGGCTACAGTTTGCTGTAGAAGATTGAAAAAATATTGCCTGGTCTGATGACTTTTGATTTTTGCTGCCTCATTCAGATGGTTGGGTCTGAATTTGGCATAAAAAACCATCCTACCTTATAGCAACAGTTCAGGTTGCTGGTGAGCCTCTTGGCTATGAGTATCATTTAAATGCCACATCCTACCTGACTATTGCTGCTGACCATGTCCATCCCTCTGTGACCCCAGTGTATTCATCTTCTGATAGCTGCTTCCAGCATGATAACACACCTTGTCACAAAACTCAGATCACCTCAAACTGGTTTCTTGAGTATGACAATGAGTTCACTGCACTCAAATGGCCTCCACAGTCACCAGATGTCAGTCCAATAGAGCACCTTTGGGATGTGATGGGATGAGAGATTTGCATCACGGATGTGCAGCTGAGAGATCTGTAGCAACTGTGTGATGCTGTAACTGTTAGCCTCCATTCATTCAATGAAAAATATTGAAACAAACGCCCTCCCATTCTTATGACTTATTGGCCTTTTGTTCTTTATAAGGTAGGACACACTTTTAAATGTGAAAAAGCCACAATAGTGGAATGCTTTGGCAAGAAATGGTGGTATGATCCTTTAATAAGTCCATTAGGGGACAGGTACAGTCAAAGGAAAGAGATGATGAGTGAGTTATATAATACGAGTGACTTCCTCTGGACTCGGGCACTGAAAGTGCTGATTGGGGTCTACTCTTCCCATCACTCATTCAATCAACCATTCACATTTGACTAACAGGGCTTTCCCTCTGTTGCTCAGAGTGAAATGAAGTGCTGGCACATTGGTCATTTTAATCTCCTTAAGTATTTACTTCCACAGTAGCGTCAATGCGTCAGTCTGTCAAAAGGATCGATTTCAGCGCTGCAGATTGCCTGAGAAGCCACGGTGCTCTACTGGGGCCAGAAACCGTCCACTGGCTGAGAAAGTGGATGTCGGATTCAACAATTCATCAGCAGGTTCATGATAGCAGATTAAAAAAAGACTGCTTGGACTTCTGCCATTACAGTATGGTAGTGCTGTAGAAATGACAAATGTTCAAAGCCTCCCAAAGCCTGTTTGTGCATTGCTTTTGGTCACAGTGGAGAGCCTAATCTCAGCAGATATTTGCCTTTTTTAAAGCCTGTGGACCAAAACATTGTAGCAGGTTATTAGTCAGTGGCTGCTCACAGACAATCAACTCACCAAATACAGTGTTTGACTAACAGATATGTAATTAGAACCCTATGATCTTCATTTTCTTCATTACAGACATTACAAGTCTGACAGACCATTTAACAACAGACAGTCTGGCATGTCAAAGGAAAGCTCTTTTTAACTGTGTCAATTAAAAATGTCTTTTTTAAGTTGCACCTGGTTAGTACCAGGTTGCCTTTTGCTTTCAAAACTACCTGAATTCGACATGGCACTAGGAGCCCAACAAGGTCTTGGAATCATTCTTCAGAGATTTTGGTCCATGTTGACATGATCGATTTTTTTAAACATATTTTTTATTGTGCTTTTTTCTTTTATATATAAACATAACAACAACATAGCACCGCAATACAAACAAACCAACCAACAAACAAACCTACTAACCTAATGACCTAACAAACAAAACTCACAGCAACCACAAGGAGGAGACACCCCCCCCTCCACACACACACACTTTTATTGACCATAATATTCCCAGCCATCAATTACGATATTAGTATCTCCAAGGAAGTGATAAAACAAGTTCCAAATTTCCCAGAAGACATCTAACTTGTTTTTAAGTGTGTAGCTTATCCTCTCCAGGGCCAGGTGCCTGGAGAGGATAAGCCACCACTGACCACTAACCACTGAGCAACAGTGCAACAGAGCAACCGTGCAAATTTTCTCATTTTTCCACATTATGGCTATACATCGTTTGGCCTCCAGTAGACAAATATTTAGTGATGCTCTCATATTTTTAGATGGGTTAAAGTATTCTGGATATATATGCAATAAACACAATTCTGGAGTAAGAGGTACTTCTTCACCAATAATATGGCTAGAAATTTCCAGTATTTTCTTTCAGAAGGCTAATATTAAGGTGCATTCCCATACACAGTGGAACAGCGATCCCTTCAAAAGCTTACATTTAAAACAGGTATCAGGGATGTCAACATTAAAATGGTGCAGCCTAGATGTGTAATATACAACTGGTTTAACCATTTATATTGGAATAACTTTAAGTTCACATTTATAGTTTGAGAATGAACAAAACGACATGCTTTGGACCAATCTTCCTTTGATATGTCCTCCTGCAAATCTGTCTGCCAAGAGTGCAAAATGTTGTCTGATGTTTCTAGTGAGTGATTTACAAAGAGATTATAAATCAAAGAGACCTGCCCCCTAGAGTACAACAAATTCACTACAATTTCCTCCAAAAGAAAAGGAGGAAGGAAGTCCAAGCTATGATCCTGACTATTCCAAATAAAATTCCTCAATTGCAAATATTTAAAAAAGTGTTTCGGCGGTATTGCATATATAGACTTAAGTTCTTCAAATGACATTAAGAGTGAACTGTCAATATAAAGATCTGCTATCTTAGCTATGCCCAACATTGCCCAGAGTTAAATCCTGCATCCCCTTTACCTAGTTGAAATTTATCCTTCCCAAAAGTGGGAGAAAATCGTGATAATCTGGGACCCTCCCCCAGGTATACCTCAGCATCAAACCAGACCCGCAGAGTATTCTTAAGATAATGGTTTTTTGTTTGTTTAATTAATTTATTCTTAGTTGCAGAATATATATATAAGTTAAGGGGCATATTAATTAAATATGATTCCATTTTGACCCACGAGGGAGGTGATTTATTATCAAAGTAAGACATCCCAGCCCTGATCTGTGAAGCCCAGTAATACCACTCAAGGTTCAGCAATTGTAACCCCCCCCCATCATAAGGTAAATATGACAGATTTAACCTAAGTCTAGGGCGTCTATTATTCCATATAAAGTTTTTGAGAAAAGCTTTTTCACATATGAATAAAATGATTGTGGAGGAGGGAGAGGAATGCACTGAAAAAAATATAAGAATTTAGGTAATATTGACATCTCCTGGATATTCACCTGACTAATCATAGAGATGGGGAGTTTTGTCCATCTATTCAGCAGCTGAGTAACCTTATCTAACGTAGGATTGTAATTATTAGAGACAATTTTATCAATGGTGGGATAAATCCCAATACCCAAATACGAAAAACCATTTGACAACAAAAGAAGGTGAAATAGATGTATTTCTTGCCTCCTCTTTATTCAAAAACATCATCACCGATTTAGCTTCAGTAACTCTATAGCCTGCAAAGACACCAAACGACCATAAAAGATCAAGCAGGGAAGGTAGAGTAGTTTCCAAATTAGAACAGAACGGAACCACATTGTCGGCGTATAACGCTATCCGAAGTTCCAAATTCCCAATGTCTATACCTCTAAAAACTTTGCCGAATTGCCAGAGCCAATGGTTCAGTAGCCAATGTAAACAGAAGTGGCGACAAGGGACAACCTTGCCTTGTTCCTCGCTGTAGGTACAGTAAAAAGGCTGAGAGATCAAACTGTTAGTCAAAATTACCGCATGTGGCTGTGCGTAGAGAAGTGTAATCCAACTCAAAGAATTTCCTTTTATACCAAATCGTACTAGCACCTCAAACAAGTAACACCATTCCACCATGTCAAAAGCCTTTTCGGCATCTAATGACAAAATGGCAGTATCTTTACATCCAGCCTTCTCGAAAATTACTTTAAGAACCCTACGAATGTTGTAAAAACCTTGTGGTCGTGGGTTGTTTGATTCAGAGCCACGCTCAACCTTAATTGCATTGTTTGTCCTATCTGCTTCTGCCTGTTTAATACACCAAGCTAAAAGTTCACTAGCTTTTTCTTCTTGTTTATAATAGGATTGTTTTAATCTCAGCAAGCTTTTAGTTGCTTTATTTAATGACATAACATTGTATCTGGCTCTAAGGTCATTAAGTTCAATAAATAAGGCTTGTGATGGAAACTCAAAATACAGTATCTTAATTCAGTATCCTTTATTTTCTTTTCTGAATAATCCATCTCCAACCTCCAAATTTTATGTCTAGAGCTAGTGAAACTAAGCATTTGGCCCCTTAGATAAGCTTTAAAAGCCTCCCAATGTATACTGACATGATAGATTTTTTTTGTCCCCACAGACAAAAATTCCAGTAAACAGCCAATCACAGCTCTCCTTCTACTTTCTTCAAGCCTTTCACTGATTACACTGGTGTACAATACTTTATAGGCAGAACATAGAAAAAAACAAAAACAAAAAAACAACTGTAACTACAACAAACCCATTAAATAAAAAACACTTTTAAATATCTGTTCATGTGTAGGCTCTGCCTGTAGTCCTGCAGAAGACTTTTTGGTCTTTGCCACAGGACCATAAACCCTGTCATTTGTGTCTGGTGCTGGTTACAGTGGTCTGCTTTAGTCCTTCGGTCTGATATTCAAATCCCTAAAAATCTTAGGTGACAGTAAGTTTAAAGGTTTGTGCCATTTAGTCTTTGTGGGCCGTGAAGTCATACTTGTGGACATGTGAGGGTGCTGGCTTTCAGTCACCTGAGGCTTAGGAGGGTTAAAGTTCATGGGATCACTGTCCCTGTATTTCAGCAGGAGACTGTTTTGAGTGCTCATTCAAGAGCAAGGTTTTGAGAGAAGCATCTGTTGGAATTGCCTGAACTTATCCACCTAAACTGTCCTGTTTTCTAATGCTTTGATAGAATGTCTTACTTTTCCTGATGGAGCTCTGTCGACCATTATAAATCTTGCTATTGCAGTAACTTCATATTACTGAGATGTAACAAGGCCTTAACTGTTTTTACAATCAGTTTGACTAAACAAGAAAATATGACCAGGAGAGAAAAACATCAATAGGTATTAGCATTAATGGTGAAATGTGAGCACTGAAATAAGCTCAGAGGATAATTGTTCTTTTCTTTATCTTTTGCAGCTGCAGCACCAGCACTCTCTGTCCTTTGTGCCGAGAGATATACTACACAGTGTGTAGTGCTGAAGTTTGCTGGCAGGATTTATTCATCAGAGGGAGATACTTGGCACTGGAACAGAGAATGGTTGTTTCCCCAGGGGCTCTGGGTGCGAAACGCTGCTTGGAGGCTCTTATCTTAAAGGCTTTGTTGTTATTGTTTTATGGATTTAGTACCTTTTTTCCTCACGTGTCTTTTTTTTCAGTCTTTCTCTTAAATATGTTTTGGTTTGTTATGTATTGTCTGCCATTTTGTTCTTGCTGCTGCTGCTCTGTCTGATATTGATTCTGGACATGTGATGTCAATTATGTTACTGTTTGAATTTGGAGAATTTGAGAGGCAGAAACCCCCAAAACAAAACACCTACAGTATAAAGAGACAGTCAAGTCCACATGCTCAGCTTTAATTGGAGAGGCAGAACAAAGATATTGCTATTTGTTTGCTATTTCCTCATCAGTTAAGGTCTGCAGTTTATTTCCATTTGGAAGCTGTTTCTGTGAAACCACCAGATGCGGTCAAAGGGGCTCATGATGCAAATAAAATAAGCCATCATCAGGCTGCAAAACAAAACAAATCCATCAGAGAGAGTGTGAGAATTAGGAGTGGCCAGATCAACAGTTGGTGCATTCTGAGAAAAGAGGAAGTCACTGGTGAACTTGAAAAAAAAAAAACTCCAGAGGAGACAACTGTCAGAGATGACCTCGGGATCCTTTCCATTTTGAGTTCAAAATGGTTTGATTCTTGTTTTAAAATAGCTAATATAAAGTCTATACGTGCACCTGGAATGAACCCTGCAAGCTGCAACAAATGATGCACAATACTGTGCAAAAAGGTCTTTCAAAGTTTTTCTTTGAACATTGGCTGCTTTTTTACTTTTTCCGTCATTTTCAATCCAGTCCTCGTACCTCATGATTTTCAGAAGAATGTTTTTTTTGTTTGTTAAGCTACTTCACACTGACCTTTAAATAGTTCAAGCACAAAAAAGGCACCTAACTCAAGGGATGAACCAATGTTGTGTCTACACATAATTTGTCATAATCTGTCATGATTTGGGGCTGTATTTCATCCAGAGGTGGTGGGGATCTTGTCAAAATTGATGGAATTATGAATGCAGAAATGTACCATTAGATTTTGATCCACCATGCAATGCCACCTGGAAAGCATCTGATTGGCACCGGGTTCATTTTTCAGAATGACAATGATCCCAAACACATTGCCAATGCAGTAAAAAAACACAATGAAACACTATCATTCATAGATTGGCCTCCCCCAGACCTCAACATTTTTGAAGCAGTGTGGGATCATCTCAACAGAGAACAGAACAAAACGCAGCCAACATCCAAAAAAGAGCTTTGAATGTCCTTCAAGAAGCCTGGAGAACTATTCCTGTGGAATACTTAAAGAAATGACAAGAAAGCTGCCTCAAAGAGTTCAGGCTGTACTGAAGAATAAAAGTGGTCACAGCAAATATTGACTTTAAAGCTTGTTAGATTTGTGCAAACTGTGTGTTTGCCTTATATACTGTATTTCCATGTATGTTTGCACATGTTCCAATAAATCTCTGCACCTATTTCCCATTTTCCAAGCAAAATATAAAGAAATGAGGGGTGGCTCAAGACTTTTGCACAGTTCTCTACGTGTCTGGTTTAGGCTGCTATTAACTCTTAAAACAAGCTTCTACGTCATATCTTAAAATTTTTTCCAGCGCATTAATCTCTCCCACCCAGAATTGCTTTGGTCTAATTAAATAGCGCGTACCCAGAAGGTGTGCAACACTCTGGAGTGTTTTTTTTGGACACGTGATACTCCAGTGCAGTGGATCCTCGCGCCTCTGCGTGTTCGCGTCACTCCTCGTGCCCTTCTTGGAGTGGAAAAAGTGTCACGTGAACGCGCGCTCCCATGTCTTACTGCACTCTCCACTCCCCCTCTTCTCAGCATCAGCAGCGTCCACAGCGAGAAAGCGCGACCTCCCGTTCGAGTCTTCGCACTTCGTATGGCTTAATACATTCTTCATAATAAATTAAGAATTTAAAGTAGTGTTTGATCACATGCAGAGGAAACTTGATACTTAGTATAGTAATGCTCATTTCCACATTTTGGTTACGATTTGCAGAAAATGAAAACACGTTTGCTGGACGCAGTAGAGTCATTCTATGTAATTATTCCCATTTGTTAATACACATGATGCATTGGAGATTTTTCTGATTTTATCACAGGCTGATTTTTAGCTGTTGGGCTTCATTACTCAGGTCAGAAAACATTAACTTTAAGCTACACGATGTTACCTTAAAAAAAGATTAACTTTATTTTGTATTAATGTGGAAATTTTATATACATTTCAATTAATAAAGCTCATACAAGCGGTGTTTATCCCGGCCTAAATTAACTTCCTGGGAAGTATAATCGAAATTTCTCCATATCTATGCTTGTTTCTCTTATGTTCACCAACAGGAGGTGAGAGGAACTCCCCTTTTAATGTATTTCCACGGAGCTCCTTGTTTCCTAATCTTGCTGCTGCGTCCCTATTTTCCCCACGGGACTCATTTAACTTTGATCTAATCAAATCTAATCTAATCCAATCTCGCTTTCTCTCGCCCTTCGCGCTTTCATTTTCTCTCGCAGTCGCTGTGGCCGTGTGGCACGCTCCCGTCATCACGTCAGGAGGAGGCAGCCTACTGGTGCTGAAGCTGACGAGGATGAGGACGATGATGGCGGTGACGGAGGAAGAGCGCTGAGTTCGCTCCGCTCAGTTTTCTCTCCCTGTTTTCCCTCTTAGTTCTTTTTGATTGCATAAAAACACAACATAGCGACATAACAGCGACACCGCCAATTTGACCTAATACCTTTTTCTAGACCCCTCCTGTCTCCTGAGTCGAGACCGAGATGGGGAACGAAGCGAGCATGGAGGGCGGCGGGCAGCCCGGGGAGCCGGGAGCCGCTGGGATGATGGGGTCGGTCATGCCCGGAGGACCCTCTGCAGGACCAGGACAGCACATGAAGCCGGTCAACGGAGCCGCTGCCGGTGGAGGAATGGGAATGGGAGGCCCCGGGATGGGAATGACAAGGTAGGAGCAGCACTGGGTGAAGTGCTCTGGGTAGCAGTACGTCTCAATGTGCGTTGTAACACGGAAACAGCTGATGGAGAGCAGCAAAACAGACGTCGTCTGATTGATATTTTACAGGGATTAGATTAAGGTGGTGTTACAAAGTGTTTCCCTCCTTCTGCGAGATTTTAAAGAGGAAACGTCGGTGCGTTATCAGCGTGAGAGGGGTGATCGCCCGCGTCAGTTTCTGGACGCCGAAATTAAAAATTAGAGAGCTGTCCGCGGTGCTGAACACCACGAGCTGTGCTGAATGTCTCGTTTTTCTTAAAAAAAAAACAAAAACGTTGATATGTTTCCAGAAATAGGTTTAACATTGCGTGTTAAGCCACCTCACAACGACCATGCCCCTGTGGTCTTTGTGACCGCCTGTCATCAGTGCTAAGGCTGCTGTTTTGCTCTCTGAATGAGATAATTTTATTCCGCGGTGTCATGTGCTGCCGTAATAGTATTTCCCCCTTCTAGCTCGGGTTGTGCTTTGGCGTAGTGTGTTGCACGAGGCATATATTTGGAAGAAAAAAACAAAACAAAAACGTAATTCCCCCCCAATTAGCCCTTAATTCAAAAGCTTAATATTTTAAGCGAGTCCTTTACGAGGCGTGCCAGTGTCACGATTTTGGTGTTTTACGTTAGAGATGAGATGCAGCTGAATGCTTGAAGCGTCTTCATTGCCTCGCTTGTTTCCGCATGGGCGAAGGGAGGATGCAGAACGTGTACGTTTGTGCATGGCTTGTGCATGGGTGCGTGTACATCAAGGGGCTTGCCTTTTCATGTAGGCGTGTGTTTGACGATGCGTAGTAGCCTACTGGTACTATGTGCAACCCCACCGTTTCCGACAGAGACGGTGCTTACCATACCCAACCAAATCAAACCATGCCACTGCATACCCTTAGCATGTCCAGCTCTTATTCTGGCAGATGTACAGTATTAAGTACATTATAATTAACACTCGCTGCCCCAGTTGGATAATGTAAGGATATTATGGGCGTGACAGTTAAAAGAAAAACGAAATAACAAGCAACTTGCATGTCTATGGACTGTGGGAGGAACGCTAGACCCCAGATGACCAGCAGGTCCAAAGCCAGAATCTTCTTGCTGTGAGGTGACAGTACAATCTCTGCACCACTTTGCCGGCCTGAATGAAACATGCATCTGAATGCAGCTAATATATTCAGATTACTTTATAGAGAACCCCAGTAAACCTAAATCCATCCCCTTAGATGAAAAAAGAATGATATTTAATTTCTAATCTCTCAATGTTGATAGTATTATCACAGCCTACAGTTCAGCATAGGTCTGCTACATAATAATGAAGCTATAAAACAACTACACCATGCAATAACATAATCAGTGCTGCAACATGCACCATATGTTACTTAATCTGAATGTGCCTTACTACCAGATCTTAAATATGTATATGAAAAATTGTGGAACATTATTATCTATATTATGCACTACATTGTTCTCACATAACATAATGTGATTGGTTCAGCAAAACCAGATTTTTTTTTCTTTTTCCACCATCCGGAAATCCCAACTTACTGTATCACCTCATCCATAAAACCCTTCTGCAGACAAACGAGTGCACAGCGACCTAATCAGGTTGACACTCTGTGGATATAGTTCCAGACTAGGGCTGCAGCTGGCCTATACACACTAGGGTCTGTGTGTGCAGGTTCTATTTAGGACACATCCTGGTTTTGATTCATGCTTCTATAGGAGGGGAAAGCAGAGACGTGCAGGCCTATCCATCATTATATAACACAGGGACTCAGAGGGCAGATGACAGCTTCAGCTCGTTTCCAACAAATGACAACTGAGCTGAACATGCTCCGATGCATTACTGGTGCATTACACCAGTTTAGGGAGTTTGCTGTTTTCCTCTGCTGCTTTTATGCATTTCTGCTGATTTTGAATTTCAGGGCTCCTGCCCACAGTTCACTCTATAGAAAGGACAGTTTTATTTATTTATTTTTTTGCATGCTGCTTCTCACATTAAGTATTTATAAAACCGTAATACAAGGCCATGTGAACAGATTGAATCACGTGCAGAGCGTGTTTGCTCCCCCCCCGCCCATCTCACTCACACGCTCCCTCCCTCTTCTGCACTGCTTTGCCTCACTGCCTGCTCCCATAACTCTCCCTCTCTCTAGCTCTTTCTCTCTCGCTCCATCTCCTCTGCACACTTGCATGCTTTGATCCTTTCCCCTCTTTCTCCCTTGCTTTCTTTATATTTGTTGTGCTCTACATCATTCACACACTTGCATCTTTTAAATAGGAAATCAGATGCTGTGCTCTTTTGTAATCCTACCTTCATTTCCCACAGTTTCTGTCCCTGTGTTGCATATGACTGTTTCATTCATTCAGTTGCTGCAATTTTACCACTGATATACCACTCAGTCCTTTACTCTCTATCTATCTATCTATCTATCTATCTATCTATCTATCTATCTATCTATCTATCTATCTATCTATCTATCTATCTATCTATCTATCTATCTATCTATCTATCCATCTATCTATCTATCTATCTATCTATCTATCTCTCTCTCTTTCTCTCTTTCTCTCTATCCATCTCTCTTTCTCTCTCTCTCTCTCTCTCTCTCTCTCTCTCTCTCTCTCTCTCTCTCTCTCTATATATATATATATATATATATATATATATATATATATATATATATATATATAGTCTTAATTCCCTTCCCTGCCATGTCTGGCCACTGTGAGATTTTACGTTAAGCAAGCAAGAGAAAACAGTACCTTTTCAATGCTATTTTCAGCCATCTTTTAGTCTATTTAAGGCAGGACTGTGTAAGTAGGACAGACTCAAAATAAACTACATGTGCCCGTGTAATTGTGTGGGTCTTTAATGTTTTTACTAGTTTTTGGACAGAAATTAAGCTTTGCTGGTCTTGGTCTTCTCGCAAATTGCTTTCAGTTATTATACTCCATCATCCAATATGGAACAAGGTCCCCCCCCCTTCAATGCAGTTTTGTTGTTGTGCACATATGCTGCACTTTTACTCTTTTGATTACCCCCCCCCATCCTTTCTCGTCCTTCCCTTCTCCTTTTTTAAGCAGCAGTGTATAAATGACTGTGCCCCTTACAATGAGATATAATAAGGAGAGAAAAAGATACTGAGTGGGAAGAACACACACACACACACACACACACACACACACACACACACACACAGAGAGAGAGACACACAGAGAGAGAGAGAGAGAGAGAGAACTGCAGGAAGTGAAAATGGAAAAAGATAGTGTTAAATCAAAAATGTAATTAGAGTTTGTCTTCCAGTCAGGGATCACAAAACAATCCCGCAATATAAACAAAACATATAATAAAGTGTTAAACAGCAGATCATTTTATCAGAAGTAAAAATCGTTTAGATATAAATTACTACTTAAAGGCTTCATTTTGCTTAGTTTAAAATGACGGATTCACATCAGAATAAATGGAAGGCTAAATTAATTTCTTTATTGATTTCAGATGTCTGGATTGCCCATTAATAACTGGTACAGTGACTTTAGGTGCACTTTTCAATGGCAGTTTAATCAAGGTTAAAAAAAAAACACTTCATGAAGACAAGGAGAAGCTTACGCTCTATTCCCTAATACTGGGCTCAAGCTACACAATGTTTTTTTCTGTTACCATGGTCTCTGTATCACATTATAGTGTCATAAAATGTTGCCCTTCTGTAACTGAGAGAGGGAGATGACAGCTTAGACGTCTCTCCCTGGTCAATGTTGCATGCTGTCTTTCATGATGTAAGTGATGCCACTGTTGAGGAGGTTTGAAATTCCCGACGCCAGCTGATTTCCTGCTTCGTCCAGGTCTGGTCATAATTGGGATGATGTTGTGTAGTCTGAACCCATTGTAAGTTTCAAGGTGCACATCTAAAGATGAGCACACCAACACCAGTTATTCACACCACCACTGGAGGTCATGTAACTGTAAAATGTACACTGGCAGTAGGAACAGCTTTCACAAATGACTCAACCGGGTAGTTTTTAGGGGACGACAGTCTCAGCATGCATGTTATTTATGAAGTCGAGCTGTCTGCACTCCCGAGTAACAGGATCCATCCTGTAATAATAACTATTGCCGCTAGAGGGCTTTGACAGATGGATGCCACTTGCTGAAATAAGAAATGCTATTACAGTCTCAAAGATTGATTTTTGCATGCTGTTTTCTTGAGAATATAATATGTCAATCATGAGGTCAGTTTAAAGAAGGCTTGAATCCAACAAAATGTTTACAGTAAATAGGAAAGAAAGAAAGAAAGAAAGAAAGAAAGAAAGAAAGAAAGAAAGAAAGAAAGAAAGAAAGAAAGAAAGAAAGAAAATGAAATAAAACTTTTTAATTAAAATTGGATTACATGTAAAGAAAATGTAAACGTGTTTTCCTGGATAGTTGCTGATGATTCTGCAGTGTTGCATTTCAAATAAAGTAAATTAAAATATAGTGAAAAAAAGAATGTGACAAAAATATGAGATAAAAAAAAAACCCAGACAGAGTTAAACAAAAAAGGGGCTGGAGAGTATTGCTGTCCAGATGGCAAAAGGAAGAGGAGTGCGAGAACACAGTAAAGACACTGAAGAAGAGAGAGAACGTGAGATCTAAAGCACATATGGAGCAGATCATTCCCTTGCTGTGGCATCACGTGTTCATATTACATCTGACCCAACTCACAGTCATGTTTTGGCTGGGATGTGTATGCATTCGTTGTAAGTGTGTGCTGTGCATGACTACATCAGTGTTTTGCATATATGGGCAGTAAATGTTGAGAGTGCTGGCAGTCATCAAAATTGATTCTCTTTCAACACTTATTAAGCCCTGTGAAAGTGAGAGCAAGACTGTGTATGTGTACTTTGAAGTGTATGACTTTGTATGTTGGAGAGCAAAAGAGTTTGTGAACATTGGCTGTTGTATTTTTACTTTCTCTGCAACATGCTGCACACTTGAGGATAATTTTCACTTTTCAGAAAGCCATACATGCAGGATGTGTATGTATGTGTGCGCATGTGCATTTTTAAGTGTGACTTTGTTTTTTTTAAATTTTGTTTTGCACCAGAAAAGATACAACCTATTACTGGCATATTCACTGTGAATGTAAATCACATTTGAGTTTACTACTGATGCTTTTTGTTGACCTACTCAGTGACATGATATTCTCAGGTCAGTGGCAGGACAAGTGCTGAGATGATTGAATTTTGGATCTGATCAGTGGACTGATTAGAGGCTGCCTTAAAGCCTTTTGTTGGTGAGGTTAAAAATTGTTGTTTGATAATGGTGATTAGATGATTATACTGGCATCAGCATTCATAACAGCTCCTAAATGACAATGTAAAAAGGAAAGAAGAAATGGGAGAAACACCATTTGACTATGTTATGAGGTTTGACGTTACATGGTTTGTCCTCTAGTGGGCACTTTGCAGGTTCCCTGTTGGCAGCACTTGTTTGCTGATCCAGCTGATCAGAGCAGCATTGGGCAGACCGTAAACAAGTCACCTATGACTTGTTGGGGCAATGACACAAGATTGTTTTTGAACTGCACTGTCACTGTTTGGAAAAAACAACAGTGACTGATATCTGCTTTCTAAATCACTAAATATTGGTATTGTATTGGTCTTAAAAATGTTATATCTAATAATGATGTGCACACATGTATGCCAACATTTCACTCTGAATCTAAGGTTGCAGTTGTTAGCACAGGTGTATTATTGGTGACATGCTGTCTGTCAGCGGTGTCCCTTTAGGGCAAGCAAGGCAAGCAGCACTTTCCCCTTCAAATCTAAAAACATACAGCAGTTAAAAAATTCTAAGATGAGAGTGATATTTTTTTCTTTCATCTCAAACAGTTCCATAAAGCATCTCCCACTGCCTTCTATTGCATCCACCATGTATATTAGTGCCATCTTGTGGCCATAGTTAGCTATTCTCGCTAGAAGCAGGCTTGACTCCGAGCCATTAGAATATACAGTTTCTCTCATTTTCATGGGTGGGTAACAAAACCTGGAGTTTATCAAGCTGAGAGACCAGCAGTTTTCTTTGTGGATTCTGGATAATTCTATAATCTTTGATGGGAGACTAGACAAGCTGGTCCTGGCTCTGGTTTCCTTCTCTGAGATCAGTTATGTTCGGGCTATAATTACACACATATGCAGATGCATGTGAAAACAGAGGTGGCATTTGCAAGTAGATGAGGAAATTCTTCTATGATTTATTTAAATTAAATAATCTTAAGCACTTTGAGTGCTCAGTCAGAATAGAAAAGCGCTATAAAGAACTAGTCCATTTACTATTTTACCATTTAAAAGATACGTTTTCTCTTACTAACCACCTACTTAGACACTGATTTATATAGAGAAAAATATTAGGAAATGATAAAAATACATAATACAAACCACTCTGAAAACAGCTGCACAAATGTGACATGTTTATCTCATTTTTACATGAATATTCCTTCTCCCACATGAACTCAGTAGGGCTCCATATGCTTCTCACCACCTGACAAATCCACTATTCAGTAAGGTGTTTTTTGTTTTGTTTTGTTTTTAGTACTTTAGCTGGTACATGCAAATGTCGTGGCACATTTATCAGCTGGCCGTTTCCACCTGCTGTATCTGCTGCTAAAAAAAAGAGGTTAATGAAAAGAAAAGAATCAAAACCAAAATCAACACTGTGTGCCATCTAGCAACAAGATCGCACAACTAAAAATGACTCAAAAGACATCAAACTTTTATTTTATTGTTATCACAAAATGAAAACTTAAATTGAAATATGAGTGTAATTTAATATGGATGTCTGAACTGCCTATTTGCTTTACAACAGCTCAAGAAAAAAAAAATTATATCCTTCATCTCTTGGGAATTTTCTGTGACTTGCAGCCAACACTTAGACTCCACCAGCAGCTATATTTTGTAAAACAGCTTCTTACTCACCCAGTAGTTCTCACGTTACCTTCTTAAGATGCTGGCTATGAAGAGTAATTTTTTTAACAGTTACATAACAAATAATTTGCCTTGAAACAAGCATCACAGGAGTCAATTCACAATTGTTGTTAAGTAAGATTTGTGGTGAGCCAGAATCTTTGTTTTTAAACTATTCATAATGGCACATTCAATAACACCACAAAAAAATGCAGCATCTGAGTTTTTCACCATTGTGAACATTTTTCAAATGAACAACTTTGAACTCCCAGAATATACGCACACAATTTATTAGGCATGCCTTAACTCATACAGGGTTGGCCCCACTGTTATCGTCAGAACTGCTTTAATTCTTCATGGCATAGAGTTAATGAAGTGCTGAAAATATTCCTCAGAGATTTTGGTCCATGTTGACATGATAGCATCACACAGTTGCTGCAGATTTGTCAGCTACACATCCATAACGTGAATCTCCTGTTCCACTACATCCCAAAGGTGTTCTATTGGATTGAGATCTGGTGACTGTCGAGGTCATTTGAGTACAATGAGCTCATTTTCATGATAAGGAAACCAGTTTGAGGTGATTTGAGCTTTGTGACGTGGAGTGTTATCTTTCTGAGGCAGCCATCAGAAGACAAGTACATTTTTCTTACCTGGAAAGGCAGTGAGTAGGTTATCTTTTTTTCCTGGCTTCACCCCATTCCTCCTACAAATGACCTCCTAAAGTTAATGTAAATGTCTCAGAGACAAAGTGTGAATAAATATAGAGTGGGTGTGTTTTTATGTGTAGGTGTATTAGTGTGTGAGCTTGAAAAGTGATATTTTTACAAACTGGATATGTGTGAGAGTGTGGGTGAGAGACAGTCTCTCTATATTTACACAACCTGTTATCGGGAAGCCATATTTGAGGGAGCCGCCAAATACTAAATGTGTTTGGGTGGCGGCATCTGTAGATAAGATGGCAAGAAGCACAATATCACAGACCAAGGCAGTATTAGTTTTCAGCAAATAGATGGTGTCACTGGAGCTTATGAATGATACCCAGAAATAGATTGAACAGAAATGATACGCGCATCTGTGCAGGATGACGGGTGAAATCTTTGGAAGACACTGGTGGATAATGGATTATCTGTTGGATTTTTTTTTTTTTAAAGAAAGAGACTGAAAACAAAACTACTGCAGTCACAAAGAAAAAAACTGTATTTTGCCCACAAAGAGGCCTGTTCCACTACGGTAGCTACTCAACTGTGACTGAACTTTTTCCCCAAATGAGAGGCTGGGACTTTCCTAATGTGAAACTGCAACTTACTACAGTGCTACAAACACTGTCTACCTACACTCTCTAAAAGGAATTGAATCCAGCCCTCAACTTAATATTAAATAGAAATTGAATGCATTTAGGCTACTGTATGCAACCCCCCCGCCATCTAAAACACAGAGCAGAGTCAGCAGATGCTGGGGCACATAGAGTGCAGAGGTCACCAACTTTCTGCAGAGTCAGTCACTGCAGACCTCCAGACGTCATGCGGCCCTTAGATTAGCTCAAGAACAGTGTGCAAAGAGCTTCATGGAATGGGTTTCCATGGCCGAGCAGCTGCATCCAAGCCTTACATCACCAGCACAATACAAAGCATTGGATGCAGTGGCGTAAAGCATGCTGCTACTCTAGAGCAGTGGAAATGTGCTCTCTGGAGTGACAACTCAGGCTACTCCATCTGGCAATCCAATTGAAAAGTCTGGGTTTGGTGGTTGTCATGAGAACGATACTTGTCTGAGTGCATTGTGCCACGTGTAAAGTTTGGTGGAGGGGGGATTATGGTGTGGGGTTGTTTTTCAGGAGTTTGGCTCGGCCCCTTAGATCCAGTGAAAGGAACTCTTAATGCTTCAGCATACCAAGACATTTTTGACAATTTCATGCTCCCAACTTTGTGGGAACAGTTTGGGGATGACCCCTTCCTTTTCCAACAAGATTGCACACCAGTGCACAAAGCAAGGCCCGTAAAGACATGGATGGACACTCCTAAACTTTGTGGGAAGCCTTCCTAGAAGAGTTGAAGCTGTTATAGCTGCAAAGGCTGACACCATATTAACCCTATGGCTGAAGTTCCTCGAGTTCCTATGTGTGTGAAGGTAGACAAATGAATCCTTTTGGCAATATATTGTGTGTATACCTACATAAGCACACACACACACACACACACACACACACACACACACACACACACACACACACACACACACACATACACACACACACACACACACAGAGTGAGAGTGAGAGAGAGTGAAAAGGGGTCTTCACCAATGAGTGGACCCATACCAACAACTTTAACTGGAGGACATCAGGGGCAAAAAAAGGTTACTCAAAAGCTTTAGGGTAGAATATCACATATGGTTTAGGGCTTAAAGTGTAAAAATATATCACAGTAAACCTCACTCAAAGTGTGTAGTGCACTGGGTGAAGTCTACTGTACGTAATGGATCATGATTTTTATGTTTACTTTATGTATGACTATAACTCTCCATGAAAATTTGATACATTTGTCTCAGATGGGTTGGAATTTGCCATACCCTTTCAGCTTTGTCCAGATTATAGAGAGTTCCTGGTTTTGGCTGTGAGTCCTAGAGTGCCACATCCCCTTCTAGGGCTCAGCAGGGATTTGTAAATGACACCACTACACTCTGCCCTGACCTCATGTAGAGAGCAGAGTGCAGCTTTGCCTGAACCACCTCAGCCAACGCTGCAAGTTTGTACAACAGTAACAGGTTGGGATATTTTGATCTGAAATAGTGTTCAGCTGGGGTCTAGCACAAAATAACTGCTATCCAAAGCTAACCATCATTCATGTTCCTTAATAGTCCTTTAAAATAAAAGTAGGAGTCTTTCTAACCATCAGAAATAATTTCTTTGCAGTACTATTTGCTGAAATACAAAAAAGGAAGATGTGTTTAATGCATTTAAAATATTATGAGTTAGGCTCAAAAGATGATAGATTTTGATAAATTTAGATAAATTAAGAAATTCAGACAGCACAGCCATGTCATACACTTCAAGTTCTTCTAAACATCACCTGGATATTTTTGCCGTGTGATGATGCCTTTAACTATAGGCTGAATAAGAGCCACTAAACTGCTAAAGATCACAATCACGTCTTTCTAACTCATTAACTCTGTGACTAAACTTTGCCTTTGTTCGCAGCTGACATCTAGATGTCTTTTGACATACAAGTCACCAAATCATTCCTCAAACAAGGGAACCGTGTGAATAATTCTGATGCTCAAAAATTGTCTTTGTTGCAAGCTTGCTGAACTGCTGCTGTCATTTCTGGTTAATTCAGACAGGAAATCATCTGGAAAAGTGTATTTCAGCTCAGCCCTCAGCATTTAGAGGAGGCTACATTGAATGAAACAGAATGCTGAGTGTCTGCCAGTGAGATAAAGTGTTTAATATGAGCTTGAATTATTTTAAAAGGGTTTTGAAAACAACAGCTTAAGTGCTGATTAATTTTCATTTTCATTTTCATTTTCTCTCTTGGAGGAATTTTAAACCTACTCGTTTCACACAGAGTTGGTCAGAGTCATGTGATCTAACAGCAGGTTGAGAGGTCCCGTTAACCTGCCAAGAAATCCTTTGTCCGTGATGCTCTGATGTTAGCAAATTGATTGGCTCTGAGGTGAACTGTGCTCAGGTACACTGCAAACATATGCAGGGTCAACAACTGAACTGCACAGCTAATTTGTCTGCCAGAAAGTAAAACATTAGGGAACAATTAATAAGCCATGTAATACTGAGACTGATATCCAGCACCCTGCAATCACATTTGACTGGAAACAAGTGGTTTACTGTAACATTTTTCTACTAAAACATTACAGAGTTACACATCAGCCTGGCAGCAATTACCAAATAACTGTGTTAACTGACTGAAGCACTGAATCTGTGCAACAAGCAGAAATAAATTTCACATAAGGTTCAGTTATTCTTCAGCATTTCTCAATGTTTGAGAGTGCACTGACTGAGATTAAAATGAGCCTGACTGAAAGCCTGATTTTTATCACTAAATAAATAGTTATCACCTATTAACTTTTGTACAATTTCATTAACCCGAGTTACACCAAGATAAAAATGGTAGTATTTATCAGTGCTTTATTAATAATAATAAGAATGCTAATTTTAGCTAGGATATGTGAATGGCACACCAGTACAGAATCTTAATATATGCTTTATCTGACAGGTCCAATCTTTAGTCAGAGGAATCAGTATTAGTAAAAAAAAAAAAGAAAAAAAAAGAGGTAAACTGACCTTTACAAAACCATCACAAGACATGAGCAGCTGTTAGTGTAAGGGTGGTTCCTTCCTTCCTTACTCAGTTCCTTCTTTCCTTACTTAGTCTAGCTGACAGAGCTGTGACACTTCTTAAAACCAAATGCAGCTACAGCCCCTCACATGGTACCAAGAGCTGGCAAGAACAATGCTATTAAAAGGGAGGCAAATAGAAAATGAGCTCTGTTAATTCATGTATGTGAAACACAGTGGCTTCAGACTGATGGACAACAATGGTTATATTTTCATTTTATTATTCAAACTTATTGTTAGGTACAGATCAATAGTCAGTGGACACCGGTAAGTCTCTGCTTTCCCTACTAAACTTTATGCCTTGTACAAAAATGTTTGGGTCTCTATAGCGACTTTCCTGCTCCATGACAACCATGCAGGGGAATTATTTTCTAACTCAGGTGTGTCAATTTTAACAAGGCCTGAAGTTCATTAGTCAGCACCCACTTCCCACTTTGAGTGGCACATGGAATCTGATTAGACTGCTAGATGTCTGTGTGTCACTAATCCAAGCCTACTGACCATGTTTTCGTTGTTGGTGCTTTTGGCAGAATTTTCAAGCAATTATCTGATTAAACAAGGCTTCCAGTGCTGTTAATGCAACAGCTCATTCACGAATTCTGTGCTCCAATTTTGATGAAGAAAAGAGTTTTATTTTATTTGGTTTTCTACCCTGCTTTTATTAGCAGATATATCCATGTCTGTGGAAGCTCCCGTTCAGTCCACATCTTTCTTACCAAACATGCCAGCATTAGGTGATTCCTTAAATCTCCACCCTTTTGTCCAAAGATGATCAATGACAGTTGATGGTGATGGTCATCATGGTAAAGCAGAGGATTCAAGACTCTGCAAATCAATGGGTGGTGGCTAATTCCATCTTTTATGTACAGTCTGTAGACTGTCCCCAATTTGCCATTAAGAAAAATTTGTTTTTTAAGAGACACAAAACATGTCAGGCAGATTCCCAGCTTTACGTAAACAAAAACAGTAAAACATTTCTTCCTGAGAAACATTATTTCTGAGTATTTTTTTTGTTATTTGCTTCTAGTTTTTTTTATTTTATTTATTTTTTTACTGGAATTATTTTGGTGGTAGTTGACATTGTCCTACCAGCTGCAGGTGTCATTTTAATGTTTCGAACATACCAGTTAGAAACAGCAAATACGTTAAATGTAACGATTATTTAAAGTAGTTTATTGGAGCACATCAGGCTTACTCATTCCTGCTATAGCATGTCTCTGTCTAATCAACACAGTTTACTTCATTCATTCGAGAGTTCATTTTCTCAGACTTTCACTTCTTTGTTGAAGAATATTATACAGCACTCTGCCATTTTCTTTTAATCTGCTGCACGAGTGAAGGACACATTCATTGTGTTGATGTTGTTATTATTGATGCCGTGGCTGAAGATGATATGTGTGCATGTACAGTACTGTTAGGTTGTCCATGTGTATGTTAACCTTTTAAAGGATTAATATACACATGGACAACAAGGAAGCATTGCAAGATCCATTGACAGTAAAATTGTACAGGATTACTGTTCTGTCCTCTCCCCTTCACCGTGGTTTAATGAACGATGGTTAGAAAAAAAAATCAAAATAAAACCTACAAAACTGAGGACTCCAGAGACTCCTAAAATGGTCTTATTTATAAATGGGGATTCATGATTCTAAATAAGTGAATTTCTATTACTAAAACATGGCCATAACATGCAGTTTAATTGAAGTTTAAACCATAAATCACTAATTTTTCCATTTCAAAATCAGTATGTTTGTTCCACGTCAAAGAACAAACGGCAGAACGACAGCTTCATCTGAGTGGCTCAGTTTAATTTTCTGTACGGTTCTGCTCCTACAGTCATTTGGACTCGGGGGGGGGGGGCAAAGCGAAAGACACTCAAAGGGGATGTTATTGTTATCAGCATGAAATTAAGAAAAAATGGGATTTTTGAATTTAGGTCACTTTGGATGATGTGTTCAAAGGTTTGCGAGCAGTTTTCAGCAGCTTCAAAGGGAGCTGTAGCCTCTGTTCCTGATGTCATGCTGACTTGTCGGATTTTGTACACGAATCCAGTAATGAGCCAACCCAGCACTGGGTAAACAAAAACGCCCATACTCTGTTCGATTTTGGAAACACTTTGAGTGCGTCCCTGATAAACACAGTGAACAGCAGTCAGCCGTTGGTTTTGACCATGTAAAATGCATTTAGCGGTATAGATTTTTAAACACAATGAAGTTGCTAAAAAAATACAGTGAGTGTAACGACAGGGAGCAGAAACACTGATGGAAGGAAAAGAAAATGCATTGCAGCAATCTGTGTCAGAGAGGCGAACTATATCAGCTGGGAGTGAAGCTGATCTAAAGTTTATAGTTCATAAAGAGACAGAGGTTTCAGAGCTAAAGCAAGTTCATATTTCCTATCCTGAAACCAGCTCGCGCCTCTCACAAATACTTTACAGCTTCCAGAAGGTGTGAAATAACTCATTTGTTATTATTTTGTGATCTCTGATTTATAACCACTTAAACTAAAAGGTCCTCAAACCTTCCACAGGCACTGTGTTAAAATCTGTAACAAGCTGCATTTTAACAGTATTACTAAATGAAAAAAAAGAAGCTGTGCCTGAGGTTAGAGTAGATTACAGAAAGTTCTCTGCTATTAATAACAGAACATTTTTGGCTCTATGGTGCCAGCAGTATAGTCATGTTCATTTTCAGACTCTGTTCAGTGACTAACAGCGGTGCGTGTACTTACAACACTTGGATGGACACAAAAGTCTCCTGAGTGAGTCACCAGCAGAGATGATCACCAACTGTGTGGAAAGCATCTGTGCTTTAACAGGCAGTCAACATTAGAAGCCATAAAAGGCAGGAGGAGGAACTTTACTGTGCATTTAGATAACGTTGATCTGTGGAGCGTTTATTACAGTATGTCCATTATGTGTGCCTCTAAAAGTGATAAACTGTTTGCCCTCCTGGTGATTAACCTTCTGCAGGTCTACTTAGGTTTCACCTTAGGGTTCTGGCTCAATACACTTGGTGACAGTGTTATGGTGTTTTGCTTCCAGTTGCAAAGATAGCACTCACTTCAACACTGAATCTGGCTGTTGTCTTCACCACTGCACCAGTTGTTGTGTTTAGCAATTGGAGGTCTTCCTCTTCTTAAACAGTGACTCGTGTCAAAATGTGACTTGACTAAAAAAAAAACTACACTACATAACATATTGTTGAATCACCAGAGACCATCCAGACTATTTTAAAATTATTCTTCTAAAATCTGGGTGAAAAATGAATTTTCTTAATGCGTTTTTAATAGCAAAAGTCATTTTGTAAAACACCAAGTTCAGAATTTCAAAATTTGGCTAAAAGGCACATTTTTTTAAATTGCAAAATTTGATAGGGAATTTAAACAATAAAAGAAAAAAAAATCAGTACAACAAAATATAAAAATGTGAAATAATGTGTGTAATGTGAGTAGTTCTACATAGAGTTAAAGAGACCACTAACTCAGATCCCTCTCAGCTCTGCGGATTATTTTGCATCTTTCTGATAAATGCTTTTGTTTGCTGGCCGCTCTTATCTGAACTGTTTTGAAGCAAAGTAGGCCATTAAGGAACTTTCAGTATCGCAGAGTTGAGTAGTTGGTGGAAGCCAAAAAAGAGCTAAAAGAGTGTGAACGCTCAACTTGCAACGCTAATGGTGCCTCTATTGCTTTTTATCTGTAAGCGGTTTAATTTTTTGTAAAGAATTTTACCTTACAAAGTGGTAATAATTCTGCTTTGTGGGGAAAATAGCTTCTTTAAACATCCCTTAGCTGGCATCCACAGTAATTGAATAATATTATTAATTAAACTTGGGCTCTGTTTCCAAACACGTAAAGTCAATAAATACAGGGATGAAAGCAGCTTGTCCCAGTGTCCGCTGTTAATTAAAAAAAAAAAAAAGAGATCCAGTATTCTCATAATATAGATTGCAAACTGCTTTCGCTTTAGGGAAGAGAAGCAGAAAAAAAATCTCAAGTTAAGGAACGAGGCAAAAGAAAAATTACAAGTGATGAATGCGAGGAATGTTTGGGCTGTGAAATGAGCAGCTGTCTCCGAGCCCTTCAGCTCTACTTCACTTTTGGTACAACACCTCCATGTTTCTTAAGGCCTCCCTGAGCAGTCTGCTTGCTTGTCCCTGATTTTGTTTGACAGTCCTGCATGACAGATAATGAGCAGAATAAAGGGAGAGCAAGAGAGAGAGAGAGACAGAGAGAGAGAGAGAGAGAGAGAGAGAGAGAGAGAGAGAGAGAGAGAGAGAGAGAGGGAGGGAGGTAAATCCAGCAGGACATATTGTGGCTCAGCAGTTCTGTTGTGTTGTGGCTCTGCCAAAGACAGGCTGCATATCCTCGCCATCACACAGCAACCTCATAACTCCGGTCTCACATTTATAGATTTTATGCTCCTTGAATTGAAAAGTGACAGAGCCCTCTGAGTACTCACTGATTTTCATGACCTTCAGGCCACTGCAGGCCAATTAAAATCCAAGATCTTATTGGTCACCTAAATCTAAACCAGGCTGATTAAATGCAGCGCACGCTCAGTGTTACACCACTGCCTTTAACCAGTAAGTTTAAGGATAAGAAAAATTAGCTTATTGCTAATTTGTGTTTGACCCTGTGAGGCACTTGGCTCATGTGATCAAATCAAATCAAATGAGCTATATTATTTCACCTAAAGGCTGATGGCACCATTTTCAATCTGTCACCAATTTTTCCATCTGCTTGAGTGGGGCAACTTTTATTTATTCTTTTTGTTATTTAAATCTACCACCCTGTTATGATTGTGCTGCAGACACTGAGACAACTAATTCCAGAAAAGCAATCACATAATCATAAAAACATTAAACTGATTTCCAATAACAAAATAAAAACAACTATGATGTCCAAAAGCCAACAATGAACATGAACATTAGCAACAGCTTAATCGTACTTTGCAGAAGCACAGTGTGGTAATGCAACAACAGCTCAGCCTCTCATCACACCCTCATCCTTTGAAAGTTATGCTCTGAAACTCATTTCCAATATCAATTCAAGATACCTAGAAGAACATTGTGCAGGTGCGGGCTTATTTTAAACAGGAACTAAAGAAAAAGCGTAATTGGCAAAGACTTACTAAAAGAAATTTTCAGTTTTAAACTGAAGGTAAAGTTCATAGATATGCAAGAAACTCAAAGACAGTAAATAGTAAAAGACTAAAAGCCAAATCATCATGAAGATGCATGATTAGGAATGCCATGGTGCTGTCAGTGATGAGGTTGATGATGATTTAAAAGGTATTTTGCCTCTTTTGCAGCAATCTGTGTCAGGAAATACAGATTGCTGGAGTGAGGTAGTCTCTATTTATATCATTCTGTCCCATTTACCGGCCATTCTCAGTGCGAGCAGCACCAATTAATCCTTTTATTACACACACAGCATGAAATAACCTGCTGCTGCTGCTGCTGCATGGTTCAGAGAGACAGCTGGTTGGGGCATATAATGTTTGGTGGTGAGAAGAGAGAATTACAGGAAGTACACTGATGATAATGTGAAGTAAACAAAAATGCAAACTTTACATGGTGCCATCAAGAAGCATGAGCAAAAACACAGTTTTAATCTGAGAGCACTGAATGCACGATGAAGGGTTGTGTTGCCATGGAAACAGCCAACTCGTTTAGCATTACACTAACAATGACTTCCAAATCAAAGTTAAAGCTAAATTATGCTTTTAATTGTTGCTTGCTGATTACAACACGACTTTTTATATACAAAAAAATACTCCGAAAGGCTTTTCTAATTTCTTGGAATAACAATAACTGGGTACATATTTTGTTTTCCTACAACATCCACTGGTGCTCACTGTGTTAGCATAGTGTTAGCATAACTGAATACCCACAGCATTTTTTTCTGTTTAAGTAGAGATTGTGTGCTTAGATAAGTACACTGGTCAAAAAAATTAAAGGAATACTTTGAAAACACATCAGATCTCACTGGGGAAAAAAAAATCATGCTGGGTATCTATACTAAATGAGCCTTTATTGATTGATACAAAAAAAGTATAAACATCAAGTACCAATGTGAAGAAAATGGTAATCCAGGGAATAAAGGCAATGTTAATGAATAGCGTCACATATGAGGAACATTCATAGCTGTTTTGACAAAGAGGGACACAAGACTATAAATATAATGAGAACTGATATTGGGAGACAAACAGGTGAAAAATGAGACACAGGTGGAAGTATTTAACATCCTGTGAAAGCATTTAGGGAATCAGGGGAGGATAGAAAGAAAGCATAACTAACACAGGATACCAAAGGAAAACTAACCAAAGTAATACAGGAACTAATATGAGACTAATACAGACCTGACCAAAAACTTTTAAGAATCCTGCGAAGGGCTGCAAACGGGGAACCGCAAGCAATCTGTAGAAATCCATGGTGGACAGCTACATGATGTATGGGTATTTGATGTATGGGTTTAGAGTGGCCCATCTCCCTTGTGGTGCGTGAGGTATATGAAGCAATCGTTGTTGAGCTGGCAGAAAAAATCCTAGCATATTCAAAAACTCCTGAAGGCTGGAACGAAGTTGTTCAAGGTTTCTACAACAAGTGGAACTTCTCTCATTGTCTGGGTGCCATGGATAGGGAAGCATGTGACATGATAATGAATGTTATTCTCTCACTGATAAATTCAAACATGGCAGTGAAAAAGTAGCCAGAAATGCACAGGAGGAATCAACAGTGCTGAACACGCTAATCGCAGTAGTTGCGGGCTGCATCGATTTGATGTGTAGTTACATTTCTAGGGTGGTGCATGTCAGGTTACTCCGTAGGGTTTCAGAGGGGTTTGTGGTTACAATGTAGCTTACGCCTTGGTGGCCTCATAACCTCATCTCTGCTTTTGGTGGATGATGTGGACCTGTTGACTTCATTAAGTGGTGGCTCTAGCTTGCACTGGAGCGGTTCGCAGCTGAATGTAAAGCAGCAGGTATGAGAAGTAGCACCTCTAAGTATCAGGCCACAGTCCTCAGTCAGGAAAGGGTGAGAGTGGGCAGCGAACAGTTGCTGCCCCAAGCGGAGGAGTTAAACCCTGTAACACTGGGTCATACACCTATGATCTGCCCTTACCTGTCGTGAACAGCTGGTTAACACTGAAGATGGATGGATAGACTTTTCTTTCTTCAATTTTAAATTTTAAAATACATTTTATAAATATTTATTTGGCAAAATAAATATTATTAGCATGTTCCAAACATTTGTGGCTATATTAGCCACAAATGATATTCTTATAAGGCTTAAATTTGGTTTGATGTGGTGGACTTGCCCTATAAGATAAAAACACTATGTCTGAGTAAATTTTTTAACTCATTTTAGTTTTTTTTCCTGCTTTGAAAGGTGGACATTTTGTTTCTGTTATTTGCTAACCTTACCTTTTCCCAGCAACATAATGCTGCCTTTGTTTTTGTTGATCCTCTCTTGAGCCTGTTGGTTTGCTTAATGAGGATAATAATGAAATGAGTCCTATTAAAGCTAAATAAGCATCTTTGCAAATAAAGATCATACAGAGAAAGAGAGACGAGGAGAGCGAAGGCAAACACTGTAAAGAGAAGAAGAAAGGGAGAGAATAGCAGTCTGGCTGCTTTTACCTAGGGATGATGAAGATATGGATTGAGGCCTACCATCCTCATCATACCTTGCATCATCTCTTCTGCTCCAACTGGGACCAGTTGATTATTTTTTTGTCACGGGTCTTCAAATTTTCTTTTTCTTCTTTCTTTTCTCTTGGTTTTTGGTGTCTTCTTTTATGCATTCATTCACCTCGTCTCCTTAAGGCAACACACGGCTGACAAGAATTTCAATTAAAGTGCAGAGGAAATGGGTAAAGGATGTTTTAGAAGTTCACTCTGCGGTGAGAGGGGAAGTACTTTAAACCCCCGCTGGTACTGTGGAATTTTCTTATTCCAAAATGTGGAAAAAAAAATTAAATATACTTTTCCATTCCTCTTCCATGATTTTCAATGGATGCATAAAATTGCTTGTGGCAAGCTAAAGATCAGTATATAATTTGCATGTTTGAGCTTATTCATCGCGCTTTAAAATATTTTTGTCACAGATTTTAGACTTGCCAAAAATATAATACTGAAGAGATTTGCTATAGTCATACTAACTGTTTTGGTCAGCATCAGACTGAATTCATTGCACAGATACAGGGTAAACACCTGTGTGCCTATTGATATGTTCTGTAGAAATTTAAGCAAGAATACAGGAAGAAAGTAAGTCGGAGGGATACAGTAGGTTTCCAAGTAGGGTAATTCTTCTCTTAGACCTTTCATCTCATCTGACCTGCGTCTCACTCCCTTTGATCGTTTTCAAACCAGCTTATATTTGCCAGGAAATGGCTGCTTTCATGTTGGTGCCTGAAGCTGACTAAAGCAGAGCTAGTCAACCAAGCAGCTAGCTTGGTTGATAGTCACTGATAGCCATTCATTCACTCGGGCAGGCAGCTAGTCATCAAGGTAGAAAAGTTGTCATCACATCTGTACCGTGAATCATCAGTGAGAGATCTGGCAAACCAAATAGTACATCATCCAGCCACAGATCTAAAACAATCAGTTAGCAGAGCAGTTTGCTGATAATAGTGAAAAGTTGGAATGTCATTTAAAGAAGCAGTAGAACAATTTTGGGAACTTGTCAGTCATCTTCCTCATACAGGTGATCTCCAAACACTGGAGGTAGCCTGCATGGAATGCAACATATGACATATTAAATTATTTTAATGTGGCAATATTGCCTATATTTGACAGTAGATGGTAAAAGGAAGCATAAAAGGCCACACTCAGACTACTGATATCACTCCACCTATCACCTGTCTTTGTTTAGGGATAATTTATCAGCTTTACAAGGCAATCTATCAACAGGTCATCCAGGCTGACGTGCATTCAGTCAAGTTTATTCCGTCATTAATCAGTATAAGCTGGTTGGCCACCTTGTCGATCAAAAAAGCCAGCGTGCTAATCCCTCACTCATCAGTCATTCTCCTGCCCAATCAATCTCTCAGTATGCTGGTGATAAGAGATCACATAGCCAGCATCAGGCCAGTCAAGTAGCTTCCTTTATACTAAGCTTGTCAACCGGATGGTTGGTAAGTCACACAGCCAGTCAGCTTTTCAAGGAGAAAAGACCTTCAGAATTGTCTTGGTCCTACATGGCAAAGATTCAACAAGATGCTGAAAACATTACTCAGAAATTTTGGTCCATATTGGCATGATAGTATCACACAGTTGATTCATGATGGGAATCTCCCACTCCGCCACATCCCAAAGAGGCTCTATTGGATTGTAGGCAGTGGCATTTGCAATGTTTAGTTGGTACTAAAGGGCCCAAAGTGTGTTAAGAAAATATCCCCCACAAGATTACACTACCAACACCAGCCTGAACCATTAATACAAGGCAGGATGGATCCACACCTTCATTCTGTTTGTGCCAGATTCTGACCCTACCATCTGAATGTTGCAGCAGAAATCAAAATTCATCAGACCAGGCAACATTTTTCCAGTTTTTTATTGTCTAAACCATAATAACCCAGTGTGACACAGGAATCACAGTTTCACATATTCTGGAAAATTTCTTGAATAAAGTTTTAATTTAAAAAAAAAAAAGTTTAAATTTTCAATATATTTTCCTTCAAGGAGAAATGAGTGTGGGCTCGTATGGGCTAATTTTGGTGAGCCTTTAGGAACTGTTGTCTCAGTTTCCTGTTCGTAGCCGACAGAAGTGAAACCTGTTGTGGTCTTCTGTTGCTGTAGCCCATCTGCTTCAAAGTTCAACATGTTGTGTGTTCAGAGATACTCTTTTGCATACCTTGGTTGTAATGAGCACTTATTTGAGTTCACTGTTGCCTTCATTTCACCTCAGAATCACTGGCTTCATCTAGGCATTTAGGCCTTTTCACCCAGAGAACTGCCACCTACTGGATATTTTCTGTTTTTCTCTCTTTTTTCTTTTCTTTTCTTTTTTTTTTTTAAACCCTAGAGATCATTGTGCAGGAAAATCCCAGTAGATCTGCAGTTTGTCAAATACTCCTGTGCAGCACCAACAGCCATGCCACCTTCAAAGTCACTTAAATCACCTGTCTTCACCCGTCTTCTCCAATCTGACACTGTTTTATCTGATTTTCAGTTTACAATAGTGAATTACAGAGCAGTGTGGTATAAATTTCATCACAGTAGAAGGCTTTCTGAAAGTGCTGTAACTAAGTTTAAGGATATAATTTCCTTCACTGTTATCTTCAATGCAATGTGTAAACACAGTGCAGAGCAGCTACCTAAAGTCTACTCCCACCAGGGTTGATCATCTCGTTAATAGTGTTACATCCTCACTGCATATGACCCTGGATACTGTGGTTCCTCTGTAAAAGAAAGCCTCGGATCAGAAGTGCTTGACAGCAATACTCTAACTGAACGAAAGAAGAAATGTTACATAAACATC
>JAMQGT020001408.1:0-61387 GCA_024447675.2 Pterophyllum scalare | reverse complement strand
GTATATACATTTACCTCATTTTGATTTTTCCGCTTTTTACAAGGGGGTGTTGTTGACCAACAATGAAAAATTGTTTGTTGTCCACTTTTTAGTGCTCTTTTAGCGCTCAGCACAAGTGATGGGAGAAGGGAACAGGAAATCGACAGATGGATTGGGGCTGCGTCTGCACTGATGTGGACGCTGTCATGGTGAAGAGGGAGTGTAAAAGCGAAGCTGTCGATTTACCAGTCGATCTATATCCCGACCCTCAGCTATGGTCACGAGCTCTGGGTAGTGACCAAAAGAATAAGATCACAAATACAAGAAGAAATGAGAAATGGTAGAAATGAGCTGCTGCTCCTCCACATCGAGAGGAGCCAGTTGAGGTGACTCAGGCATCTGACTAGGATGCCTCCTGGTCGCCTCTTGGATGAGATGTTCTGGGCGTGTCCTACTGGGAGGAGGCCCGGGGTGGACCCAGGACACGCTGGAGAGATTATATCTCTCGGCTGGCCTGGGAATACCTTGGGGGTCCCTCTGAATGAGCCGGGAAAGGGAAGTCATGGCTTCTCTGCTTAGGCTGCTTCCGGCCCCAGATAAGCAGAAGAAAATAGATGGATGGATAGATGGACATAAAACAAAGTGAAAATCTACAAGTAATGTTCCTGTAAAACTAATTACTGTCCAGAGAGGGAGCTGCCTTGGTGGAGTTTTGTGTTTTTCGAGTGTTTCTTGTTCAGATATATAAAGAGATTTTTACTGAAATGAAGACAGTAACTGCTTTAGCAAAGAATTTTTATATTTCCTTTCCTTTCTTATGACTTCACGAATATCCAGGTGCATGTTAAAAACTTCTTGTAACTTTTCAGATTTGCAAAGGAAAACAGGTTGTCTGTTGTGTGTATGAGACTTCTCGTAGTTTATGTATCTGTGATTTTCTGAAAGCAGCTCAGGGTTGAGCTCGGAGGTCTTGGACATTTCTCACTGCACTCATATAGGCATGTCGGCACAACAGCGTGAGGCTTTAAATAATATTCATGAGATGAAAACATGCCTTCAGAGAAAGTGACCCACCTACAGAGGCTAAATTTGTTGATATGATATCTCGCTGAGACTAGAACACACCCCTGTGGCTCAGCCTGAACCTGTGAGCTGCTCTGATGTGACTGGTGGCCTTGTGTACTCAATTGCATTATTTTGATGTAAAAAGGGGAAAAAAAAAAAAAGAATCGTAAACGTTGACGTGAAAACCAGTGTAAAATTAATACATTTTCCTCTAACAGATGCAAATTATCTGGTTATGAACACACTGAATGTGACAGAAGTCAAAACGGCTTCAACTGCAACACCACTGAGCTCCATGTTTGTGTGTGTGTGTGTGTGTGTGTGTGTGTGTGTGTGTGTTACAAATTTCCTCAGGCAACAACAAAAGCAGAGAGGATGATCTTGTTTTTACAGTATGACATCAAATACGTGACGAGCAGACAAACACGATGAAGCAGAAGGAAATTTAAAGGTTTTAGTCAGAAGAGAGAAAGCGGGCGGGAGTGTGACCAGGCGAGCAAGCTTAAGCAGCAAAGACAGACGTAGTATGAGGAGCAGAGAGAGAAGAAAGTAAAGCGTAGGAGACGGCGAAACAAAGAGGCAAAGGAACAACGTGATGGAGGGAGAGAATGGAAACGACATCCGTTAAAGAAGAATAAAGGATATGAAAAGATGAACAAAGACAGAAAGAGAGCAGAGCTCTGTAAAAAAAAAGATACCCCGAACATTCCCCCTTATTCACATTTACCAGCGAGCTTTGCAAACGTGCAACATTTGCTCTTCATACACTCAGCATCCAAGATCTGTTCTCATCAAAATGACTAAGGATACACAGATCAATGAATAATGATCAACAATTAGTCATTTACACTAATCCTGGTAACCGTTTAAACTTAAAGAATTAACTGATGAGATTCCACCTTTGTGACAGTCCGTCCATTCATCCATCCATTTTCTTCTGCTTATCCGGGGTCGGGTCGCGGGGGCAGCAGCCTAAGCAGAGAAGCCCAGATTTCCCTCTTCCTGGTCGCCTCCTCCAGCTCATCCGGCGGGACATCGAGGCGATCCCAGGCCAGCTGAGAGATAAAATCTCTCCACCCAGCAGGATGAGCCCAGAATACCTCCCTCAAAATGTTCCATCCATCCATTTTCCTCTGTTTTAATCTGACTCAGGGTGCGGTGGCCGTCATAAGACTATACGTCTTTGGACTGTGGGGAAGCCGGAGTACTCCTACCAGAGTTCAAACCCAGGACCTTCTTCCTGTGAGACAACAGTGCTAAACTCTACACCACTGTTCCAATTATGTTCCAATTAGTTTATTTTATTGGGTGCAAATTCACAGCAGTAGTCATCCCAAGGCTGTTTTTTATTGTCACTGACTTTGTTAGTCATTATCAACGCTAGAGACTGATTTATTATCTAACTTACCTCCGCTGGCCTGTCTCTAACTCAGTGGCTGGTTTTGACAGATATGCACACACTCCATCTTTGTGGTTGCAGGCTCTACACCAGTCTTTGCTGGAACCTCCTGGACTGTTAAACCCTCAGAGGTCTAAGTCTTCATAGATGATAACCCTAACCGTATGTTTCAGAAAAAAGGCACAACACTGCCTTGTTTTCTTTGTTGCCTGATGGCGACGACTTGAGAGAGCAATTTAATGAGGCTTAGGCTCAGACCACTGGGGGGCTTCTCTGATGCACTGAGCAAACACGATGAAGCAGACTATAAGAGCTAGTCCATTTAGCATTTCTTCTTCACTCATCTC
This sequence comes from Pterophyllum scalare, assembly GCA_024447675.2. NCBI lineage: Eukaryota > Metazoa > Chordata > Actinopteri > Cichliformes > Cichlidae > Pterophyllum > Pterophyllum scalare. The sequence continues at coordinate 58,597 of JAMQGT020001408.1, read as the reverse complement.
TTTGCACTCTGTGTGTTTATACACCACTACTATATTTAATTATTAGTAATTATTAAACTCTGGCTCTCTCTCATATGGTTTGTCTTTTATCCCGTCTCTCATCCCCAACCCGGTAAAGGCAGAAGACTGCCCGTCCCTGAGCCTGGTTCTGCCGGAGGTTTCTTCCTGTTAAAAGGGAGTTTTTCCTTCCCACTCTTGGCAACTGTTTGCTCATGGGGGTTTGTCTGATTGCTGAGGTTTCTCTCTAATATTGGAGGGTCTTTACCTTACAATGTAAAGCACCTTGAGGCAACTGCTGTTGTGAATTGGTGCTATATAGATAAAATTTTATTAAATTGAACAAATAAAAAAAGCTAGAGTTAGCAGTTAGGGCTGTCTTTACTGTTGATGCAGATCTTAGGATGCCTAGCTGATAGCTTTGCCGTCTGTTTTTACGTACAGTATGAGTACACAACAGGAACATTTGCTTCTGATGTCGTCCAGTTTCTGAAAATATACCATTTGGTTAATTTGAGGTTGCTGCCTGAGTGTGCAAGAGGCAGGAAAAAGGGCACTCCAGCTGTAAATGCACCAGATTATTACCTGTGCTACTACCTGGTGTACACAGGTACAAATCGGCACAAATTGGTCCAACTGGCCTTCACACGGGCTTTGTGCTGAGAGCTGCCACGTTAAAAACTGCCTGATCCTGCTGCACTGGAAATTTGCATTCTTCCAGGCACCCCCTCCAGGTTGTTCACACAAAACAGACACTAAAATTTGATGAGTTGGGGACAACTCGCTGCCACTCAAAAATGAGTACATGAAATTAATGTGGTATATGCACTTAAAGAGCTCAGCTTTAAGTTAACAAACTTAGTTTAGGGAACTGAAACTGTAAAAGTATTAAAACCTTGCTGTGAAGAGCCAGGGCTTAACACAAAACTCTCAACACAAGCAGTTGCGGTGACACTGGTGCAGCAGAAGAGTCTGCTACCTGTGAGTTCACCTCACGCATATACAATCAGGGGCCAGGCTCGGCAGCAGGACACACACCTTTAAACAACATAAAAGCGTGCGCTTCGCTGAGGTTTGCTCACTCACCTTAAACAATAACTCGGGTTTTCTGTGTGCAGCAGCAGCAGCTGTGGGACTGTCCTCCGTGGTCCCAGCACACTGCAGAATAAGAGAAGATCATCAGTAAGTGCACAGCTGGTGTGCCAATCACTTCACCTTAAAGTTAAAAAAATAAAATATTAAGAGTCCCATGAGTCACCGTGCTTGTAATTTCAGAAGTGTTCCTTCATGCAAATGATGAATTTAAACAAGTATGCACAGCTTTAGTCCTGAGCACGCAGGGGAAATGTGCAGATAACTCAATGTAAGAAAACTCAGTGTGATGTATTTAAATGAAGCTGCTGTATTTACAGTGCAGGGCTGTGCATGGGTTGTTATCTGCTCACACTAAAGGGCACAGATTGTTGTGGCTACTGCTGCGCTTCATACGTTTAGGATAGCTACACTGTGGTTAGTACGCTGCTGTCTGAAGTATCATTATATGCTGTAGCATTAAAGTGTAATATAAAGCGTGTATTTATTTATTTTTGTGAATATGACCTTAGGTAATCCATAAATCCACCTCTACGCCCAGTACATTGGAGATGAATAGTATTCCGTCGATAATTAAATGCCTCAAACTTGCCTTCTCTTTATTGGAGTGGCAGCAGAGCTTTTAGAAAATCTTAAAATTGTAAAATGTGGATGAACCGAATAGTTGTTGTGATTTTGATGATGAAAACAAAAGGCTGCACTATAAGTATTGTGGTGCCTCTGCCTGATGAAGGAATGGTCTGTTTCCATTTCGTTTTCTTCAGGATGTGGCCTCATACCAGCATTTCTCTGTGCTGAGTCTTGATGAACGCTGCCTTCAGGCTACTGCTGGTGTGGAGCACAGAAACAGGCTGAATAACAATGTTAAGCAGTAATGTGTGGTGTAGTACAGTATACTGAGTCGTAAATATTATTGGACGTGTCATAAAAATATAGTAATGGCCTTTTCGTTTGGTTTTGGCTCTTTTTCATTTTTGGTTTTGTCTCTTTTTTGTGCATCTTTTGTCATCTGTTTTTTTTTTTTTTTTTTAAAGCAGCGAGTGAGAAGAAAGGAAAATGATAAAGTAACGTTTTGTCTGCAGCTTTGCACTCCGTTTCATCCTGGAGCCGTTTATCTCTCTCAAACACATGCAAATACACAGAGAGACTCACAAAAGGAGGGAGAAAGTTGTCTGAAGCTTTCAATAATCAGCTGGTTCAGGTGGAAAGAGTTTAACTGGAAAACAGAAACAGACTTTTAGTGGAACTCCTGTTCAGAGAAGGTTTCGCTGTGATGGACTGTGTGTGTACTCACTATGTGCAGAGAATAAATGTCTTATTTCAATCAAGTATTTGCTCTTTTTCAAAGGAAATTATCTTTCAGGGCTGTACCCGAGGATGACCTGATAGATTCTAAAGTATAAAACACTAAATTCCAGCTGCAGACTTGTTACATTATCATTGAACTTTCTGGCATCCTTTTTTGTTTTCTGTCCCAAAGTCAGCCCCAATAAAAGCTTCCCCATCTAAAACCCATGAAACGTCACCGTGTAATGAACAAGAACCCTGAAACTCTATATTATCACGTCATCATGTTGCCTAGCAATCACCTACCAACAAGCTAAAATGAGCTTATGCACATACAACATCATATGAAATAATTTCCTAACATCTCATTTATACCCACAAGTATTTATTATCATATATGGATATTTACATAGAGGGTTAGGGTAATATGATTTATGTCCATATCCACTGAATCAGCGTTCTAAATAATGTGACAACCACAGTCTATAAAAGCACAGTTACTATTATTGTCACTCTAGAAGTGGCAGAGACCTGTGCACTTTGGTAACAATGCCCGAGACCAAGCTGGCAGCTTCTGAAGTGTTAATACTGCAGCATCTAGCTTCACCTTCTTTCAGCCTGCGAGCTGCATTAACGAGTCCACTGCTGGTGTCCTGACTCTGGGCACACCAGGCTGCTCTGCTAGCTCAGTTAACTAATGTTACACCAAAGAAATTATGTGATGCACGTGGAGGTTTTTCCTTGTTCAGCTGCTTTGAAGCCACCTCTGACACAGGTTAGCTGAAACACTTTGAGGAATTTTACAGCTTTGTTCAGCTTTAAGCAAATCACATTTGTTTCTCCAATCAGAACTTGGGTCTGCACTGTTACTTACAGGTGATCTACACAGATTTCCACAAGATCCTTAAAAATAACGTCACTGCCTGTAGAAATGTGTCCCCGTGAAGTGCCAGCAGACAGTAGGTTGTGCAACATGTCCACTGACTGCTGTCTGTTCCCCTACACACTGTTCAGGTAGAAGCAGCAAAGATCCAGCTTCCAGCACTCTGGGTTTGGTGTTTGATGTGTTTGTGTAGTGAGTGAAGCAAAAGCCTGATTGGAATCACCTTTCATGCTCTTCTAAATATGGTGTGCATCTAATTATATATATATATATATATATATATATATATCTATATATATATATATATATGTGTGTGTGTGTGTTTTTCTAACACCAATCCAATCTGCACAAGAGGAAAATAGAGTGAAAGTTTCCAACAAAGCCTAAGTCATTGCCCTCACATGCATAGAAATAAAAGTTTGTGCGTCTGTGTGTGTGTGTGTGTATTTGAGGATGTATTGCAGCCATCTGTCAGATTAGCCTCCTCTGCTGTCGTGTTTTTATGTCGCCCTCAATCAGCCACAATAGAAGGATTTGAGGACTTAAAGATTAAAATGTAATAAAATATGCATCTTATTTTGTATTCTAATCAAAATCTGATGAATGTGTTTAATTTTTTAAAATCTACACTCAGCTGAGTTCCTTGCCAAACTGCTCTGTGGACCCACAGTGGCGTGCAGCATGGTCTCTCTGCAGATCTCTGTTAACTTTAACATGGAACAGATGATAGAAATTGTGTTGTGGTGTTGACGCCTTGTTAGATATGTGGCTGCTGACAGGTTCAGAGTGCACGTGCTGTATGCTGCTGCTGTTGATAGGTGAACAGATGGACCACATGTGGTTGTGTTCCACTTTCAGCTGACGGGAATACAGATGGAATCAGACAGAGAATTACACTGACATGCATGCAACTACTCATGCTTAACGATGCCTTCAGTGGTACCGTAAATGGCCAGTAGATGCTGGCTCCAAATATTTTTTTCTCTACACTTCCTTTTGTTTCTCCATCCATCCGTTTTTCTATTGTTTATCTGGGTCCAGTGGCAGAGGTAGAAGTCTAAACTGAGAGCTCCAGACCTTCTTCTCCCAGGCTACTGCTTCAGTTTGTCCAGCATATCCTGGATCTGCCCTGGGGTCTCCTTGCCTTAAACCTACGAAGCATCCAAAGGCATCTTAATTAGACTAAACTTGAATGACCAAGATCCTCACTCTATCTCTAAAGCTGAGCCCAACCAAACTGAAAGCATGGCTTCAGAGTTGGAGGGCCTAATTGCTGCATTGCATTTGGTTGCAAACCTTTCATAGCCTAGAAATCCTGTCTATAAAAGCTGTGAACAGGATCTCATAAAAATCAAGTAAGAGATTAGGAGATTTGCAAATCATTGCATTATGTTTTTGTTTGCAGTTTTACTCAGTGACGCAACTCTTTTAGAATTGGGGTTGTATAATTTTATAAATAATTTGCATATGTAGGCATGGTTGCCATAAAGAACTGCACCATAATACCTCAAGAAAGTTGTGTTAGCGTAATAATCATCACTGGACGTTACCGCAGGTCTTTAAGGATGGGCGTAGCTTCTTAACCGGATGCTGGATGTCGTCTGTGGTGGCTGTTGTCGCTCGTGGCCATCCTTTAATTTATCCTTTAACCTAATGTAGTTGGTTTGGTGCCTGAATTTACCCAAACCTTAGTGATTATGGTGCAACCCATCCCAAAAAAACTCTAGAGCAACAGTGCCATAGCAACAAATTTAAAGCATCCTCCCTCAGAAAATGACCAAAATTTTTAAAATTTTTAACGTAAACCAACCGCTGGTAGATATTACTAAGACGTGCATGTGTTCGGGTGGTGCGAGTGGAAACTGATTTTAAAGAACAACAAAAACCTCTGTGAGGTCTTAATTGTTATGAAGTATCCCAACACGTAACCTCGACCGCTTCGATAACAGAACGTTATGTTTGGTTTTTGAATTTTGAACACCTACATACATGTTAAGTGGTGAACTCAAAACACCATATTTCCCTAAACCTAAACTAGTAGTTTTTATGCATCATCAAGTAAAAAGAAACTGATGGCATGTTCTCAATGGGCCCCTCATCTTTTTCTCTTCTAATCAAACATTTAATCATTCGCCGGGATTTGGCTCTCAGATTTGGCGCAGGCGCTATCGAGAGCCAGGGGACGTTATTCAGACAGATGGATCAGTACTTGGGGGGGGGGGGTGCACAAAAAGAGCAGTTCATGTTGAAATGATCAGTAATGACTGAGTGATTTCAGTGTTTGGATCAGAATTAAGCAGAAATGAGTCATGAAGAAAGCGGGGAGTGATTAATGGATATTATGAATCAATCATTAACTCATGATTCACCAGTATACTAGCTCCAAGTTGGTTCCCTTGTAAGTAATCATAAGTTACACTATAGTCTGTATTAACAGTTATTAGGGATGTCCTCATGAATGATGCATCAACTTTATTGTGTGTTGAATTGTAATTTGCAGGTGTGTATGCAGTAAAACACAGAGCAGACTGTAACCACCAAACGGTTAAAGTGATTCTCTCATGCATGCAAACATATGCACACGCGCAGGCCTGTGTTTGCCAGGAGATGCTCTCAGTTTATTCCTATCAGCTGTCTGTTAATTAAAACAGACAAAGAAAAACACTGGGATGAGATTCAGGAAAACAGATTTACTGTCTCACTCACTCGCCGCCGCCCTCCCTCACTTAATTCAACCATATGCAGGAGGAAATAACGCAGTGTGTATTCTGGCGAGCCGACAGCAGAGTCAGTGTTGCGTAGCGCACGATAACTGTACGTGTTAACCTCTTAAAATCCACCAATTCACTGGAAACCCATCCAGTACTAGGATTACAGGTAGGGATTGGTTCCTTTTTACTGCGTTTGTCTGTTTGAAACAGAAAAACTGTAAAAAACCAAATCACACCTCATTTCAAATTGTGAACATTCACATTGTGTAGTTTCTAAAATGTGCATATTTGGCATTAATCCAGCCCTAAGCCTGTTGCCGGTTAGCTAATGGTACCGAATTCACTTTACGTATGTCGTAACTTTAACCACGTTTCCATCAGACGACGCTGTGACTGACAGCCCAGCTCGAGGTCTGTTCCTCCACTCGGGTGCAGGAGGGGTTCGTGCTGATGTCTAACAGGAGGACAGAACCATCAGTCATCTTCTTTACAGCCTACAGGAAACAATTTATGTCTTAAACTTTCAATGTCAACCTTTTTCTTCCCAGCTGTCATGTCATTAATCCTCATAACTGCTACAGGCTACAGCTCCTTCTGCTGGCTGGAGCAGTAAAGTAAGATTCACTGTGAAGTTCATGTGTAAAGAGTAAAGTGACCCAGAATATGAGGAAACGAACAGTTCTGCATCGGATAACTAATCCACTGGATAGTTTAAAGTATGTAATGTACTCGATCTCATTTTCAGGCAATTCTTTGAGGAAAAAGAATCATTAGGATCATTCTGACACTTTGATTGAGACATCAGTTCATTTTTGCCGTGGTCCTGGGTCCTAATGACCCAGTGCTTTTGGTTTATGCTATGTTTTGTATTGTATGTATCTTTCTTGTCCCTTGTGTTTTCCAGTGTTCAGTGTCCAGTCTGCATCTTTGTTCCTTCGTTTGACTTCCTGTTTTATTTTGATAGTCGTCTGGGCCCTGTGTGTTGTGTTCAGTTTTGCTTCCCCTTGTCTCGTCAGTGTAATTTGGTTCACCCGTGTTCCCAGCTGTCTCCACTTCCCTCATTATCCTCTTGTGTTTCCTGTGTCCTGTGTTTTCTCTGCCTGTTGTTGTGTCCTTGTCAGGTTCCTGCTGTGGGCTCCTGGTTATGAATTTTATGTTTATACTCAAGTTCACGTCAAGTTAAGTGTGTTTGATGTTGGTGCTGCGGGCTCCCGTCCAGCCCGTCCTGTGTTCACTCCAGCAAATAAAGCCGAACTCAAATTAAGCCTTTTGCCTTGGGGGTCCTGCTCTGGGGTCCTCATCCTGCCTGCCACACAGCAGTACATGACAATTTTTGTGCTCAGAGACCTCATGTCATCCATACTGGTTTACTTACACTGGTTTCCAGAATGGATTTTATGGTTTTATTGTTTGTTTTGAAGTTATTGAATTGGCGCCTCATTGATCCTCCTTTAACTCTGCACCGAGATGACTGAGGGCTGTTGAGCAGATGCTCTTTGCTGACCTGCGGTCCAGATTAAAACACAGAGGAAATCGGGACCTTTAACATTTCTAACAACCTTCTTAAAACCTCTTTGAAAACCCATTTTTATTCTTTGGCAGTTTAAAGTAGACCGAGTTTTTGTGTTTATTTATGTAACTGTATCCTTTTAGCTGTAATGCTGTCATTTTAAAATGTGCTTATGAGTAAATGTGATTGCATTTGGCCTGACTTTACTCCCAACAGTAGAGTGCACTTTTGCCACTAGTAGTAAAGTTGATGCTTTTCTAGCTTAAATCTTCCTCTGTCTTCTGATTTATGTCGTTTCTGACTGTTTCCATGAGGTCTGTCTCTGGGTTTGCACTTTGGACACATTTCAGAGGTTTTATAAGAGCTCAGACTGGTTTCACACGTGGTTCTGTGCTGGTTTCAGATGGTTTCAGAGGTATTTTATTCTTTTTACTGATTTTACGTCAAACTGGGTTCTGAACTGAGATCTGAATGGTTTTAAACATGAGTGTAGACTTTATTTCAAACTGTTTCCAGACTTGGTTTTGGATTCATTTGAGACTTTGTTTTGGAGGGTTTCACTGTTCTCCTGTGGATTTATTATGTGGATGCCTCTACAACTCCTGGATGTTGATATAAGGAATCTTTGGGAGTCGTATGGTGAGCTTCAGGAGTCCTTGTTCTAGTGGCTGAAGATAATTCTTGACACTGGCTGAATGTTCAGCTCATTGTCCTGCTGCACAATAACACTGAGAAGATCAGGCGCCTTCCCGAGTGGGTATTAGATAAAAAGGTCATCGTACTGTAATGATGGCTGATAAGATGACTTTTGGACCAATCAATGATTGGAAGATTTAATACCATGAACAGTCCACAGTACACATTATGGGAACTCTAGTGGCAGAGTTTAATTCTACATAAATTAACCACACTAGAAGTAATTGTTTGCTTTAAACAGAAAAATCAGGCTATGGGTGTGAGAGTCCCCTTTTATTTTTTTTCTGTGGAATAGAGAAAAATATAGACAATAGAACAATAATTCTGAGACATTGCTATATATAAATCTCAATGACTTTGAGAAGGCCTTCGACTGCTTTAGTAGGAACACCGTCTGTGGTCCTATAAAACGTTATGGCCCCTGTGGGAAGTTCACGCACTTCATAAAGAACTCTTATAACAAGATTACTGCATGTTTCTGCTTATCAGGAAGCCTCAGAGTCCAAACTGGGCCAAACGAGGCTTTCTGTTACTGAATGCCTTACAAATGAAATGGTAAGAAGGTACCGTGTGGACCTTCTGACTGCAGCTATAGATGATTTTGACTTTGCCGGTGACCTTTCACTTCACTCACGCATTATGAACAACTAACAGGAACTACCAGAAACATCTATGGTATGTGTAATTGTGAGACAATCTGCGTTGACTGTAGTTCCACTGGATGTTGGATGGCATTCAAGAAGAGTCAGTCCACCTCTGTGGGTCCAAGACATGGAGAATAACTAAGAGGACAGATTATGATGATAAAGGATGAGGCAATGCTGGAACAGACTGATTAAAAAACTTGAGAAGCAGATATTAAAGAAGAAAAAACTGCAAGCATCATCATTAAACAGGCACTGAAATGGAACCCCCTCCCCCAAGGAGAAAATGAAGGGACAGTAGACCACCGAGCACCCACAGGTCTCTGGACTCGAGGTGGTTCTCCTGCACAAATATGAAGTCTGATTATTAACATTAAACAACATAAAAAGGCAACAAAATGACAAAAAGTTAATTTGTTAAAACATCCCTGCTTGATTTTACTCTGTGATCAGCTGGACCTGGTGTGTGTGTGTGTGTGTGTTTAAGCTCTCAGGCTGTATATTTTTCTCCACAGTGTTTGGGTTCAAAGTGGATAATTTATTACTGCTGTGTTTGCATGCAGTTCATTACAATACAAGGAGCCATAAATCATCTCATTGTTTGTTCTCGCTTTACCGTCTCACTCTTTCTGTTTCCTTTATTCTTACTGCTGCTCTTCCTTCCTTCCTTCCTTCCTTTCTTCCTTCCTTCCTTCCTCTGTCTACGATTTTAAATTTATATTTTACTCACACAGACACTCGGTTTTCCTTGTCCATCATTTCAGTCTGGAGTCGCAGAACTATTTCTTTCATCTACAGTTGTTTTCAGTCTGCTTTGACCTTTGCCCCCTGACCTCCTGACCATCAGTTGTAATGCTGCTGATGTGGGAAGTTTGTGAAAGTTCTTAAGTCTAAAAAATCGAGTATTCTTGACAAGTCATCTCAGCCCTAGCCGCTGCAGCTGATACACCAGCTGATGGCTCAGCTTGCACCCTTATTTGCTTCCAGTTGGCACACCTCTTATAGGGTGTGATGCTTAAATTGCTTGAACCTCCCTCGGGTGGTGACTGCAGGAAAAAAAAAAGGTTGCATCACCAAAAAGAATTAATAGGTGCTTTCTTGGCTAAATATAACCCTCAGTTACATTTTAATGTTAAGCGACCTCTGTGCCAAAAACTGCAGCTCACTCGATGGACTCTTTGGATGGGATCCAGAAGTAGGCAGTAAACAGACTCCGTGCTAAAAAAAAAATCAAAGAAACATGTAAATGGCACAAAAATGGATCTGGTCTTTGTAACTTATTAAACTGGGATGAAGGATTGAGTCACTGAGTTCCCAAAGGAAATTTAGACATCCGTTAACTTGCAAAACACAAAATATTAAACCCAACTTATCCGCAGATACAGATGTAAGTCTGCACAAAAGCACGATACTGGACTGGAATCTGTGCACAGTGTGTTATGTGGGGTGAGTTAAAGTGTAGGTAATGCAAAGAGTGGCTACAATACAGATAGGAGTCTCAGTGCTGGCTTTCAGAAAGCAGTGCCAACAAACTGAAGAGCTGAATGAAGCTAAAGCTGAAAGCTGTCTGCCAGGCGTCCAATTAGCCCTCCTATCCACACGTGCAGAATAATGATGTGGCTCGCTGTGTGATTAACTGTATTAACAGACCATCCAAGAAGTCTGTGCTCCAGTTCTAATGAGTGAAATACTCACATTTGATTGGTCTGTTACTTGGTGCTAATTAGCAGGTGCCTGTGTTGCACTCATACAGTTTGCTAACCAAACACGTATGAGCTGATATCTCCACCCTTTCGTGAAAATATGCTCCGAAAACCCAGCCGCCAGAATGCGAACACTGACTCTTCAGAATCAGCCGTCATCCCTTCATCAGGCCACATGGAAGGAGAAACCGAGACATTTAAATTCCACACTCGATGCTAAAAGGTGTGAACCTGTGACACAGTCAGTGTCTGGAAAAGTTGGGAGGGTCTGAGTAGTTTTAGATGTGGTGGCAGAGCTTTGTTGTGGTACAAATTTCTTTCTATTTTCTGCACAGCATATCACCTTCTTCCAGGATATTTATTAAAGCGTAATTAACGACACATTGATGAAATGTTTTTTTTGTGAAATCTGAACCAAACTAGTGAGGAAAATATTTTCTTCAGATGCTTTATTAATCTGTCTGCCCACAGCCTCCTGTGCTGTTCCACTACCGAAGGACAGGAGGGTTAAATCAATAATAATGTGTGAAAGGAATACAGCTAAATTTAGCTGTGTGTGTGTGTGTGTGTGTGTGTGTGTGTGTGTGTGTGTGTGTGTGTGTGTGTGTGTGTGTGCGTGCGTGCACGCTGCCTCCTCCTCATGTCCGAGGCTAATTAACAGACCATAAACAAACATCTAACGCCCTGCATGTGTGTTTCCTTTTGTGTGTTCACGCTTGTGTCTGTGTGAGGCTTATTAGGAAGGCTGAACACACTCCTGCACTCACTACACAGTGGGTGATCACACACACACACATGCGCTGCATACACACATTTAAAAACCCCATATTAAATAGCTATAATGAACCTCAAACACAGTGGTATGCGTATAAGTGATGAATATGAAACCAAAACCCAACAAAAACCTTTCATATATAAATAGATGTGAGAAGTGTTTTTACTCTCAGCTTGACTCACCGTAACACACCTTACATCAGGTAAGTTGAAGTCACCTGATGTAAGGTGGTAACACACTGTAAATTAATCATTTCAAATGCACTCTTTCTGAAAGTGTCCTAGCGCTGTGAATGCTAACTGGAGTGCCAAATGCTCATATGAAGATATCTCCCATTTGATTCATATTCATCTGAAATTGTGCCCAGCTGTTTTTAAGAAATGACTGGACCTTTATTTATGTTTGCATAAACTCTCTGATATAAAGATGTCTGCTCAGCCAGAACCATTAGGGTTAAGGCTGAAGTGTGAATTTTTCATAACGGGCGAGTAAAGAGTTGCTCTGGTGTAGATTTTGGTGTATTCACAGTTGGAGTTGTGGTTAATTAGAAGTCATATGCAGTAGAGCTTTGCCTCCATCCTTTTGCGGTGAGTTCAATGTGCAGCTTTTCTGTAGTAAATGAAAAGTTCTGACAGTTTATTTTTTTCCATCCAGCTTCATCAGTTGGAGCGCTGCACACTTGTAGATTGAATAATGGGAGTGTGGAGGGACTGTGAGGGAAACAATGGGAATTACAGAGCTGTGCACATGCTTTGTCTGACAAACTGTCATCTCTCTTTGCTGACTGTCACACAACCATCATCAATAAATTACTGTATGCTTAAGTTAACAACAGCAGCTCTGACTCTCAGATGGCAGAGCTTCTTGCCAACGCACGAAGAGGAGACTTTTAGTACTTTGCACTCAGCTGTGTTATTTGATACTTTTCAGATTTAGGGCCAATTTTGACTCAGCATTATTTTTGGCATAAAAACAAGACGAAAAATCAGCAACACTGAAGTGTAAAACCCTCAGGAGTCGGCTATCCATCCCGCCTCGTGCCAGCTGTTCTGGGTTTAGAGATCTGCGGTTAAGCTTTTGGCCCAAACAGCTGGTCCACGTGCTTTAAGAGTTGAGTGCTTCAGAACTTGGTACTGTATGACACCTTTTAGTCTGGCTCAGCAGCACACGGCGTCCTTCAGTGTCAGTCACAGACTGGTTTGTTTTGCTTTCTCACACACACACACACACACACACACACACAGGCTCAACGGAGGTACAAAAACACTACTTGTTCAGGTTTAGGGAAAGGTTGTGGTTTGGGTTCACATTTTTAAAAGCTGAACCCCGCACGCTGCTAAATTTTGCATGTTCTCTCTTCCCCGCGTGGGTTTTCTCGGGGTACTCCGGTTTCCTCCCACAGTCCAAAGACATGCAGTTAGTGGTGTTAGGTTAGGTGATTGTAAGGTGTGAATGGTTGTCTGTCTCTCTCTGTGTTAGCCCTGCAACAGGGTGTAGCTTGCCTCTAACCCTATGGCGGCTGGGATAGGCTCCACCCACAACCCTGAATTTGATCAGTGGAAGGAAATGGCAGTATTTGGGGCCGGGTTCACCTGCTCTAGAGCGCTGCAGGTACCCTTCAGAACTGGTCTACATACACCGAGCGTTGTGTTGAAATGATCCAGTCTGCTTGATTCCTATTAGACCAAATCCGCCTAATCCAAAGTCTCTCCAGCAAGCTTTTTAGCTAATATCCAGGTGGTTGAAATAAAGTGAGGTTCTTTAACCATGCCCAGAATTCTCAGAACTGGTCAGGCTGCTAGTGGAGGTGTTTGCTCCAGATTCAACTGCTCAGGAAGTCTGCAGGGATGCTGTGAGTCGTGTACCAACTGCTGCAGAAGAGCTCATCTGTTTGTCCAAGTTGGTCCATATGCAGGAAGTTACTTATTCCTGTTCCAGCTGGCAGGAGTGGTTACAGCAAAGTCCAGTTGGTCCGAAACTCTATAAGGCAGCTCCAACCAATGCAGAACTCAACAAAGCTGTGCAGTTTTATGTAAGCCTTCATACATATGTGCTCCATGTTTCAGGTCAAAATGGTTTTGCAAGAAGGCTCTAAGGCTGTGGTCCAGCTGGCTCACAACACTCCTGGCAGCTTCTTACAGCATGTGCTACGCTCCACATGCAGGGAGATGCAACTCATCCAGATGCATCTGAGATCTTTTTTTCATTGCTTGTTGGTCTGTAGCACAGGCTATTATCCAAAATCAAGTTTCAAAACTTACCATCATTTGGCCTGTGGCCACTGTTAAATCCCCACACAAACAGCAGTCGCACAAAGATTAATTAAGCAGGCGGTTTGAGAGTTTGTTGTGACTGTTGTTGACAGCGCTAATTTCAAATTCCGCCAGTCAGGGCATGAGACCCTGTGAAACTCTCACTAGCTTCACAGATGTGGAGATGTAAACAATATCTGTGCCAAATGACAACCGAGAGTCATTTGGTGCTGGCTGTCGTAGAGCCGTGAGGAGCTCCATCCAAACAGAAAGTTAAAATCAGATTCAGTCCCTCTTCTCAAGTGAGGGATGAATATTTATCAGCGAGGGTCAGGCGGGGGGGAGGAGAGGAAGAAGACGATGATCAAAGGCGCAGATCTGCTTTGTTCTGAAGGAGGGGGAGAGAAGGAAAGACAGAGAGAGGGAAAACAAAGATGAAGAAAGGAAAGAATTAATGCGTTTTTAAAAAATTAAACAGTAGTTTTTCTACTCTGTGTTTTAGTGCATCATTGCATAAATACCTTTTATATTTGCTGCATGTCAGATTGTTAAAAGCGTAGCAGCAACTGTAATTTCTAAAAATAAGTTAGTCCGTTATTCTGCTACAGTAACACGATCCCCCCCCCCGAACACTGCTGTTCATCCACAAAATTCTCACTCAGCACGACACAAGCAGCACAAAAGTACAGCGTTCAACAAAGTGTCAAATTACCTTCATTAAGAGTTATTTAGCTGCTGGGAATTCCTGTGTGTACACTGGGAGCCAGCTTTCCAGACATGTGTGCAAGGTTAGAGGAATAATGCATCTCCCGTGTATGCTGACTGGTGAAAATAGCCTTCACTTAACAAATAACCTAGATGTTTCCACTTAATATTACACACGGAAGTGTTTAAGTATCTCGGGGTCTTGCTCATGAGTGAAGGGAGTGTTGAAGGAGTCTGAGCGATGGATTGTTGTGACCTCTGCAGGTCAGACGCTGTGGTGAAGAGAGAGCTGCCAGTTTTACCAGTTTACCCTCACCTGCGAATGAAATCGCGGATGCAAGCAGCAAAAATGAGTTTCCTCCTGCAGGTGGCGGGACCCTTAAAGATAGGATGAGGAGCTCAGTTGTCTAAGAAGGACTCGGAGTAAAGTCGTTACAATTCGACATCAAAAGGAACCAGCTGAGGTGGTTCTTGGATGCCTCCTGGGTGATGTGTTTTGGGAGCAGAACCACAGAGAGATTACGTCTCCCGGCTGGGTTTGGAATGTGCAGGTGTTCCCCTAACCCCTAACCAAAAGACTTTTAGGTGAGAAAAGCAAAGTCCATGCAGAAGTGTCTCAGACCTGCATTCAGCACCTGCAGATACAGCCTTAGATCAGTCGATCTCCATATTTGTGGCATGATGTGCTGTTTGTGCTTGGCTCTATGGTTGGAATTTTTATCACATCAATGGGACTTGCTCTAAGTAATAAAGCTCATCTGCTAGCGGAGCGACAAGCTCATAGCCCAGAAGTTACAGGGTAACTGGTCTGCTGTAATCGGTCATATTTCAAAAGTAAACCATCCAGCATGGCCCATCACTACTGTACAAAGAAGGTACCCCAGAAAGAACAAATAATCTGATTAGATTGTGGAGCACCTGTCTGCATAAATTTGCATATTAATGAGAGAATAATAATTTCCCAGAAATTGATGTAACTCCTTTATACTTTAACAAGTTCAAATTGATACCAGATGTGTAGCATTGCCTATGAGCTAATTAGCTTAATTAGTAGGAAACAGATAACTGAAGAACAATATGTACCAGAGCAGATGATGGGATTACATTTTGTGTGGCCTTGCTGCATGGATTTGCATATTAATGAGGTAAAACTGTTTTAAATCTTAGCGTTGCTGATGACAAATTTTTTTTGTGACCATGCTCTTCTCTCACGGTGGGCCGTTAGGAGATCCGAGCGCTGCTTGTTGCACTTTGTAAGAAATATCTGCGGCAAGCATAAAGGAGGCATTGATCCTGATCCTGTTTTATTGATATTGTTTAATCATTTTCTGAAACTTGGAGGAAAATAAAAAAAATTCACTGTAGTTTTCACAGTTTATTCTCCTCTTTGGCCGAAAGTTTAACTCACTTCTGGGCCGGCTCACCACTCCGGGACAATCCTGAAAACAAACATTGATTTTTTTTTTTTTTTGTGTTTCTGCTTTACATTCACGCATCTGTCTCCGTCACGTTCTCCTGTTTAACTAAATTTAAAAGCCAGAGACTTCGCCTCATCTGTCCGTGCTGCTCTTTGCTGCCTCATCATCTTTCCTCCTGCTGTCGGACTTTTCTTTCCTGCATCCCGATGATAGCCTGTCGCTCCAGCTTTGAATCTTTTTTTTTTTTTTTGGCTTTCCTTGATGCAGTTTATGGACCACCCCACCTACCCACAATGCACATGTTTAACCATGGAAACAGTAAAACCATAGCAACCCGAGTCAACTACCCCACACAAGCCCCCCACCCCCACGGCAGACCAGACCCACCGGAGACGTTTTTGTTTTAATGAGGCTGAAGCGCCGTGAGAGACGACAGAAAAGCTAATGGAGACAAGTGCGCTAAAAAAACCTACAGAAGTTGTCATTTTTAATTAGCAGAGAAGTCTTAACAAGTATAGAGGATTAGTTCTTGTCATTGGGTCTGTCACCATGAAAGGAAAATCTCTGCAGTGTAAAAATTAATTATATTTTCTATTTGGCAGGGAGCTTGAACAAACTACACCAACGTGAATCAGCACGATCTCATGGAAACGGAAAATTTACTGACCCACTTCCACCGTTATCAACCGGCTGGGTAAAAAAGTGAAATCCTTTCAAAGCAGAACAGAGAATCAAATGTAAACTGTCATGTTTAATGGAAGAGCAGCTCAGCGGCAGTTTGTCTGATGGAGCAAAAATCAAAGTGATTTTACTGCACAGTGGAGGCACGTTCTTTGATCAGAATCTTTATTATTTCAACTGAAATGCACACTAACTTCTTTAATTTTGTTGGACGACAAAAGCAATCTGTGTGTTTTTTTTTTTTTATCCTTTCACAGCAGAGATTTTTACTAGATGCAGAGAGCTATCATCCATCACATGCAGCTGTTTCGTGGCAATAAATAAAATGGAGCTGGATTGCAAACATGTTTGAGGCTGAGGATAGCTGGTCCCGGCAGCCCAGGAGCTCCACTCCTGACCACTGCCCAATCCGCAAGGCACTTAGGATGGCTCCTCCTGGGCGCCTTGGTGAGATGTTTCCAGCATGTCCTACTGTGTGAGGAGGCCCCAGGGCATACCCAGGACATGCTGGAAAGATTATATCTCGTGGCTGGCTTGCGAACGCCACGGTGGCAAGAGCTGGAGGAAATACCTGGGGAGAAGGATTTCTGGGTGTCTGCTTAAACTGCTGCCCCTGATGGATAAGCATGGACGGACGGTCACATTCAGCCACTTCACAGGGATTACTGCAGGGATACCACAGACCTCATTATTTGAAACTTTGGCCATATTTGGAATAAAGGCATCCACTATTGTACATATAAGAACAGCACAATAGGTCCCCTTTAAACACCAAATTTCTATGTGATTTGAGAAAATGGGCCTTCATTTCTGATTAAGTCTCGTCATCAGCTAAAGATCTAAATCCACAGTCTAAGAATAGTCTGATGCAAATCTGAGGCTAATGCATTATTTATGATTTTTGGGCTGTATAAATAAAATTCATTTGGCTTGCATCAAGTTCTTTACTCCCAAACATCTAGCTAAGCAGCAGGGAGTGGTGGAAGTGGAAGTAATGATAATGGGATAATAGCACTGCATAAATTTACATGTAGAATTTCTACTGCACAATTATCCTTATTGTATTAAATAACAATGACAAAGGAGGACTCAGTGACGAGAAATCACTGTTTATAAATGTCAATACAGCATTCAGCGCACAGCCTTAATCCCTGTCACAACCATTCAGTACTGCTGCCTCACAAACCAGCAAATACACAAGTGATCCGCTTTAAGATAGTCACTACTGAACCCGAGAAATGAATCACATAATAAAGAAATATACACTGCTCAAACAACTAAAGGGAACACTTAAACAACACAATATAACTCCAAGTAAATCAAACTTCTGTGAAATCAAACTGTCCACTTAGGAAGCAACACTGATTGACAATCAATTTCACATGCTGTTGTGCAAATGGAATAGACAACAGGTGGAAATTATTGGCAATTAGCAAGACACACTCAATAAAGGAGTGGTTCTGCAGGTGGGGACCACAGACCACTTCTCAGTACCTATGCTTTCTGGATGATGTTTTGGTCACTTTTGAATGTTGGTGGTGCTTTCACACTCGTGGTAGCATGAGACGGACTCTACAACCCACACAAGTGGCTCAGGTAGTGCAGCTCATTCAGGATGGCACATCAATGTGAGCTGCGGCAAGAAGGTTTGCTGTGTCTGTCAGCGTAGTGTCCAGAGGCTGGAGGCGCTACCAGGAGACAGGCCAGTACACCAGGAGACGTGGAGGAGGCCGTAGGAGGGCAACAACCCAGCAGCAGGACCGCTACCTCCGCCTTTGTGCAAGGAGGAACAGGAGGAGCACTGCCAGAGCCCTGCAAAATGACCTCCAGCAGGCCACAAATGTGCATGTGTCTGCACAAACGGTTAGAAACCGACTCCATGAGGATGGTATGAGGGCCCGACGTCCACAGATGGGGGTTGTGCTCACAGCCCAACACCGTGCAGGACGCTTGGCATTTGCCAGAGAACACCAGGACTGGCAAATTCACCACTGGCGCCCTGTGCTCTTCACAGATGAAAGCAGGTTCACACTGAGCACATGTGACAGACGTGACAGAGTCTGGAGACGCCGTGGAGAGCGATCTGCTGCCTGCAACATCCTTCAGCATGACCGGTTTGGCAGTGGGTCAATAATGGTGTGGGGTGGCATTTCTTTGGAGGGCCGCACAGCCCTCCATGTGCTCACCAGAGGTAGCATGACTGCCATGAGGTACCGAGATGAGATCTTCAGACCCCTTGTGAGACCATATGCTGGTGCGGTTGGCCCTGGGTTCCTCCTAATGCAGGACAATGCTAGACCTCATGTGGCTGGAGTGTGTCAGCAGTTCCTGCAAGATGAAGGCATTGAAGCTATGGACTGGCCCGCCCGTTCCCCAGACCTGAATCCAATTGAGCACATCTGGGACATCATGTCTCGCTCCATCCACCAACGTCACATTGCACCACAGACTGTCCAGGAGTTGGCGGATGCTTTAGTCCAGGTCTGGGAAGAGATCCCTCAGGAGACCATCCTCCACCTCATCAGGAGCATGCCCAGGCGTTGTAGGGAGGTCATACAGGCACATGGAGGTCACACTCAATACTGAGCCTCATTTTGACTTGTTTAAAGGACATTACATCAAAGTTGGATCAGCCTGTAGTGTGTTTTTAACCTTTAATTTTGTGTGTGACTCCAAATCCAGGCCTCCATTGGTTAATAAATTTGATTTCCATTGATGATTTTTGTGTGATTTTGTTGTCAGCACATTCAACTTTGTACAGAACAAAGTATTCAATGAGAATATTTCATTCATTCAGATCTAGGATGTGTTATTGGAGTGTTCCCTTTATTTTTTTTGAGCAGTGTAAATAAAACGTCACTCACTGGCCATATTGGATTTTTTGCATTCTGGCCACCAGGTGGTGTGTCACAATATGCATAATTTTTCTGACTCAGCAAAGAAATGAAAAGCTAAACTGCAGCGAGTGACAGCAATGATGGGAATGGGGCTACAGACAGTAGGTTAAACTGACATGATGGCATTCAAGTCCTTCGCCCCCTACAACAAGCAGCACACAGGTGCATCTTACCTGTCATGGCCTGTGGGTTTGGTCAGATTATTTTGAGTTGGGACTTTAATTCTGTAGTGTAGTGAGGATTTTCTGCTTATTGTTCCTGTTTAATCCGTTGGCTCTGTGTTTTAGTTCTTGGTACTTTTGTAATCTAGTTTTATTTAGAATATTAAATATTTAATCCCTTGTATTTTAGTTGATGCTCGTCTCCCTGGTGTCTTCTTGCATCTTGTTAAGTGTTCATCTCCGAGTCCCCTTTTAGTTGTGACCTGTTTTATTTCATTAAGCCTCGGTCTCTTGTGCTTTGCTGTTAATTTTACTTCCTTTGTTGTTCTCTTAATTAGAGTTAGCTGTGTCTTGTTACCCTGGTGTTTCCCATCTCCCTGATTACCTCATGTGTCTATTTAAAGTCTCTGTTTGCCTGAGCTCTTCATTCTTTAGTCAACCTGTGTTTGCTTCCCTTTTCTCTCTGTATGCGCTCTGGATTTTCTTTGCCTGGCATTTATTATATTAGTTGCTACCTTTTGGATTGCTTGCTTTACCTCAAAGGTAATTTTTTTTGTTTTGTTTAAAAAAGAGTCTGTCTGTGATGCAGTTGGGTTTCCAATCTGCATATATTGATATTACATAAGCAACAGTACCAACCGTTGGAACAGTCTCACTCTCAGCTCCCACCAACCCCTTGATGTCACGTTTGAACACGCTGCGTGCCTCAAGGGTTATTTTTTCAGTGTGTGGGGTTAAAGTTCTGGACCTGACCTTTTTCTAAATCTCATTTAGGTCCCAGTCACACTGATTGGCAGCCACTAGTCACTAGGGGAAAATGAGCATTCCCTGACCAGTTGCAGGTAGCTGATTGCTGTTGCTAGGTGAAATTGGTCACAACACGCACACTGTGACCCTGAAAACCACCTCTTGATTGTTTTGATTGTTAGCATGTTGCCACGGTTGCCCATAATAATGCAAACTCCAACTACTTGCCAAGCTATTGTGAAATTATGAAGTGTGAGATGCAAACTGGAAATGGACATTGGTAAGGCACAGCTTTGAACTTTGAACTTTTTGAAGTTTTACTACTGTCCTGTGCGTAGTGTTTGCAGATAAGTCTGTCTTCCATGCAAGCCATGATTGGCATTAAAATCAAAGCATCACAAGGAGGGTTTTGATGCAGCACCTTCTTTGCAACTGATTTCACCTAGCAACGGCCAGCAACTGCTTGCCAACCAGTCAGAGATTACACCTGTCCCTACGTTTGCCAGAGGTTCCCAGGGACTCACTGACCGCTCTCTGGGCTCGTGTGACAGAGGCTATAATGAATAAACGTACCCAAACTATGATATGGACCTTATTGGACAAAGTTATTCCTTATATTCAAAATATATTTAAAAATAGTTATTACATTTAAAGGTTTGCAGACTAACAGCCTGGTATGACATCACACCTGTGTGAGTATCGAAAGGAATCAGCGACCTCTCACTCCTCCTGGTGAGAGTACAACTTCATCTGGCACTGTTTTGCGTTCTATAAACTGCAGCAGTCCCCGCTGTGACTGTAGCTCCGCCTCAGGAAGTTGAACTTGTCTGTTGAGCCAGGCATCGGCAGCAGCCAGCTGAACAGCCTGCCAGCTCCCCACAGGGTGGTCGGTTTGAGTCCCTGCCCAGACACAGACACAACCTGCCAGAAAGTGAGAAAGGAGTTAGCATGCACGTCTGGACACATTCTTCAGCTTCACCACATCTACAGGATTTATGAACTGCAGAGTGTGTGTGCCCATGCAGGTGAACAGCTGAATTTTGCCCAAACTGTGCAGGTTTTCAGTACTGTGAAGGACTTAATAACACAGAAGTATGCTTCAAAAATAATGCTGCAAAGAATTTTTCTTTTCTTCAAATTAAATCCAGTAAAAGAGAAAAAATGAGTCAAATCAGTATTTGATATGACCACCCTCCACCTTTAATGGCAGCAGTGCTTCCAAGGGCTCTTGCACATGTTTTTTTTAAGGCTCTAGGGAGTCAATCATGTATGGATTACTGAGCAGGACTACTACACAAAGGCCCACAGACCCAAAGAGTCAGTTTATCTGATGTATCTTAGAAAGATGCACAAAACAACTAGAATGAAATAACATTTAATAAATGGTGTGCAGGAGTTCCAATTACCCTTACAAAGCATCTTCAAGCAATGCACCAGCAGCGCATTTAGATGTGAGACATGTACAATGTATTTGGAGGTACGATGCAGAAAATAAATGCATACATAATTAAAACAAGAGCAGAATGGTGGTGCAGTGGTTAGCACTGTTCCCTCACAGCAAGAAGATCTGGGTTCGAATCCACCTTGGCCCGGGCCTTTCTGTGTGGAGTTTGCGTGTTCTCCCTGTGGTTGCATGAGTTTCCTCCCACAGTCTAAAGACATGCAGTTAATGGGCTTAGGTAAACTGGTGATTAGGTAAATTGGTGATTCTAAATTGCCCATAGGTGTGAATGTGAATGGTTGTCTGTCTCTCTGGGTTAGCCCTGCGGCAGACTGGCGACCTGTACAGGGTGTACCCTGCCTCTCGCCCTATGACAGCTAGGATGCCAGGGCCACGCTCTGCCAGCTTGCAGATGTGTAGTAAGACTGCTCATCTGCAAGCTTCTGTACAACCCACCTTCACCCCAGCTGCTCCTTCTATGCTGTGTCTGACTTAATGGCACATCTGTTGTCACTGGTGTTTGTTCTGTTTGGTTCTGGGTTCTTGCATTCCCCACCTCCAAGTTTCAACACATGCACAAGGAAGATCTAATCAGAAATACTTTATTGATCCCAGAGGGAAATTTCAGAAGCTTCCAGAAAATAGACATGCTGCTAAATACAAAATGCTACAGATGAAAATACAATTTTTCAAATCAATTTTATATTTTAGTGGTAACCAGGTCAAGAAAGTCAGGAGATGTGATGTATTCCCCCCCCCAATCAAAGTAAATCAGCTGCATTCTGAGTGTGAGTGGAATGGGACACACAGGGAGGTTAAAAAAAAAAAGCATGGTCAGCTGTTTCTAGGTCCCTTTGAGGGGAGGCACAGTGATGCTGTGGTTTGCACTATTACAGGAAGGTCCCTGGTTGTCTGGAGCCTTTATTTGTGGAGTTTCCATGTTCTCCCTGTCCCTGCATGGGTTTACTGCAGGTGTTGTAGTTATTTCCCCCAGCAAGACATTCTCGTTAGGCTAACTGGTTCATTTAATTCACCCTTTCTCTGGTCTACTCTGCTGCTCGCCCTGTGACAGCTGGAATAAGCTCAAGGATTTGGGGGCAGGTTTGGCTATGTTACACCCACATTCTGAACAAGCAAATTTCAACAACAACTAGAACAACTTTTCAAATGAAGTCTCTCAGATGCATTTTGGCCTTGCAGTTTTTCTGTCACAAGCGTTTCAGTTTGGGAATGCCAAATAGACAAATATTCCATAAAAGGGGCTGGATGCTAATCAAACCCGACCCATCACCACTAACCAGGCTGTAACAGGTTAAGAGGTTAAGCTGCAATAATTCATGTTTTTTTTTTCTTTTCAGTATAGTCTGAAACTTGAGTCCGTAATTCCACGAGGAAACTATTTACCGAGATCAGAGAGTAAGGGAGGCTGGGGCTGTTTGTCCACGCAGCCAGAGGAGTCGCCCTCTGCAGGCCATGACAAAGAACGCGGGTTTAAGCTGCTTGTGCAGCAGCTTCACTTCCCAGACCCAGAAGCTGCATCTATTCTTCAGTTAGGATCTATGGGAAGAATCCATAAAACATTTTGAACTGTACTGTGAACAAGTAGATGACAAAATAATAACACAAAGATGTAAATCAACTAGAAATGAGCAGCAAGGGAGAGACACAAAAGGACTCACACAGATGTTGCTGCTTGGTTCTGCCCTTCATTAGATTTAGCCATTTCTGCTTTGGAAATTTTACAATTTGTCTTCAAAAAGAGCTGCAGCGTCTCCACCACCTGCTAGTGTTTGACTATCTGCCTCATATGCCGCATGCACTCGACTGAAGTGGGTTTCTATGCCCCCGCTGCTACATAAACAGGGGCAGCCTCTGTTTTTTTTGGTGAAGGCGGATGCTCAGTGTTCCTCCTTCACTTCTAAAACAAGTAAACACCCCAGTCATTATTTTCTGATGCACTGAGGTATGGCTCTGTGACAGCATCTGTTGAAAGCTCCAGAAACTAATTGTAGTAAAGCCAGTGTTGTTGTTAGTCCAGGGATTAACTGTTTTATATGGAAAGACTACAGAATGACATCAGACTGCAAAATTAAAGTCAACTTGTTTAAGCTGCATGCAGATATACACACACACACACACACACACACATATATACTCTTCTACTTTATTGCAGAAACTTTGATCAGTTGAAGGACAATTTAATATAGACATGCTGCCAAATGTACAGTCACACACACACTCACAGACACACACACTCTGTGCTAAGGTATGAAAAGTGCAGCGTGTGCCGTTTCTGCAGATGGAGACTTTAATCAGGGTTTAAAGTGAATTTCGAGGTAAACATTTTTTTTTTTGTGCATGCGTCTGAAGGTTTAAAGGGAACGCTCAGACTCAGAAACAAAGCTGGTAGGGACTCTCGTTTGTTCCCCGCTGTTTTCATTCCGACCGCATTGCCAGGAAACAGCTTGGATCCAATAAATTACTCCTGTGGCCGTGTGTTTCGCTATCAGCAAAGTTCACTCTATTTTCTTACGTGCTCTGCCTTTATTAGACGTCACTGCTGGTTTGCTCTGACGAGGCTCCGAGGCAGCTCGAGAAAAGGCTCACGGTCCAATCAGGTGGTGCCGTGCCAGATAAATGAGAGCCAAAGCCTCCGCTTCCTTTGTCACACTGTAGAGCAACATTGTTGGTTGCCCTATAGTGTTGTTGATGAGCAAACCTGCTTCATCACATCAGCTCAGGGCACGCAAGGAGGCCAAGTGAGTCCTTCAGGAGGAGCAGCACTTGGAAGGCCCTGCTGTCCTTAATCAAAGTTTGTCTGGATTTAATTAGATTTTCTGTTTTGGGTTTTTTTCTTTTGCACAACAAGAGCTGCTTTGCAAGTGCTTCAGATGGCATATGAAATTTTAAGTATGCTGCAGGAGTGGTTGTAGAAATTGTAATGGACTAAATTTTGAATAGACTGCGATTAAATGAACACTACTTTGACTTTTCTTTGACTGTGCCCTCAGCACTAGCTTTGTGATTTTAACAAATATTTTAATGCTGGACATATTTATGGGACACCCATTGAAGATTAATTTCCTGAATGTATGCGTCTGTTCAGTGGCCACAGTGTGACTAAGAGTGGAAATTTTCATGTGTACAACTGAATGTGAAACAATCTGTTTTTGCATAATTTCCATTTGAATTTTACTCACAGCCAAAGCTTCAAGAGATGAAATGATGGACAATAGTAATAAATTGCTACATACCACATAACCAGCAATTTCATGCATACATGACTGAACTGAAATATGTTTATATCAAACTGCAGCCTCTGCAGCCCAAAAATGAAACACATGCATCAAGTGACAAATATTGGAATTCTCAAGTGGCCACTTGAGGCCAGCGCCAACAAAAAATTGCATTTGTCTATATAGTTAATTTATCCTCTCTTTTTTTTTTTTTTTTTAGCCTGTCATGTCTGGCAGTTTTCGCAATCAGAATGATGATCCGAATGCACTGTTATTCCAAACATATTTGCTTTTACAAGAACAGCTCTATAGGCTTTTTATAGGCTATTTTTGTTAATGTTTGTTGTTTTATTTTGATTTTATTTATTCATGCCGGGTCTGACAGGCAGGAAGGAAGGGGTAAAAGAAGAAAAATTGAGAGAAAGAAAAAAAAAAGGGTAGAAAACAGAAAAAATGATAGGGGAGAGGTACAAATATACATACACATATTCAGATATACTGTACATGCATGCATATACATATACACGCATACACACAATCTAGCTGTGGTTTGTAGTAATGTGTGTGTCTGTGTGCCTCTGTCATGGAACGTACTCAATAACGAGGGTAGGAAGCTGCAACCCTTACCCCCCCGCCCCCAATGATCCAGAGGCAAACAGGGAAGAACCCAGGGGACCTGGGTCATCTACGGCCCATCAGGAGCTCAGAAGACCCGAGGCCACACACACTGATGGCAACTGCATACACACCCCAGAGGAGGAAGGAGGGAGACCACAGACGGAGCCCCCACAGTCAAAGGGGAAGAGCCCAGAGAGCTAGAGGCAATGAGCAGCCCCCCCCCCCCAGCACAAGCCAAGAACACGGCCCAGAGGCAGCTAAGAACTGCCCGACACCCAGCAGAGCCCCCCCATCACCGAAGAGGCCTGAGCCACCCCCAGGGCACAGCCGCCAGGGGAGCAGGCCAAAAGACATGCCAAGACATCCAGCTAACGCACCCCAGGACCCACAGGCACTCACACCACAGGGGCGGCAGTGGCGATCAGTGGGGAGCAGCGGCGAGCGGTAGGGAGGGGTAACTCCCGCCCTCCGCAACCGTGTCCCACAGGGGCCAAGGCTCAGTCAGCCACAGGCCCAGCTGTCCATACATGCGCACACACACACACACACACACACACATGCGGGTCATATACAAATACACATCCATATATGCCAGTCACTCACTTATGCAAACACACACGGACCTTACATGGACACTAAGTGTGGCAAGCAAGTACCAGCACAAAGCCAGCGGCAACCTGGGGGAGCAGCCAACCCAACCCCAAACCACTAGCCAGTCCCTACCCCAGGCAGGGTGCATAAAACGGGGGTGTGGGGAGACCCGCCCACCCCCTCCTCCCGCTCAACTTGGTTGGGGTGATGTGTTGGGTGCATGTGAGTGTATGTTGTTGCAAGAATGTGTATGACTGTGTGAAAGCTACATTGCTATTAAAATTGGTTTCTTCTTTCTATTTTCTTCTACCTTCTGCATCTAACAATGCATTCAGATCACTGTTCTGTTTGCAAGATCTGCCGGACATGACAGGCTTAAAAAAAAAACAAAAAAAAAACTAGCTTTCACTTGACTTCTTTACTATCTTTAATGCATAATCTGGCAAATAATATACAATCAGGTCCATATGTACTTGGACAAGAGCGCTTTTTTAAAAATAAAAAACACACTTTCACCTTTAAGTCAAGGGTTTGACATAAGTGTTGCCTTAACTTTATGAATTACAGCCATGTTTAATACACGGCTTTCCATTATCAGAGCCTCAAAAGTAATTGGACAGCTGATTGAAATCAGTTTCATTGCCTGTTCCCTCGTTATTCCACAACAAACTGGAATAGCAGATAAAAGACCTGATTCTGTTTCCAAGTGTTGAACTTGCACTTGGTTCACTGGAACATTCAGTATGAGGCCCAAAGAGATGCCACTGCAAGTAAGGGAGGCCAACAGCAGGCTGAAAAGCTACAACAAATCCATCAGAGAGAACAGAAACTCAAGAGCAGCCAGATCAACAACCCTTCTTTCAAAGCAACGTCAACCGAGAAGTAACTTGGTCATATTGCTGAACTTAAGGTTTCATAAGAGTACTATGAGAATGCTTGACTCACTGTGGAGTTTGCCCTTCCTGAAACCACACATTTTCTGTAGGAGTTAATAAAATATTTTCATAAGTAATGAATCTGAAAGACATCAGACGGCATCAAATCCTCCTCTGTTTGTCTTTCAGTGGTTCGGTGATCTGGTGACTCCGGTCTGGTGGGAGGATGTTTGGTTAAAAGAAGGTTTCGCTCACTTCTTCGAGTACGTTGGCACCGACTTTCTCTTCCCAAAGTGGAACATGGTGAGTAGAAAACTGACCTTTGCTTCATTTTACAGCAAGTATTCAAATGCCTGTCACACTCATTAATGCACCTTCGTTAGAACGTTACAGACAGCAAACATTTGCATTTTTCATGAGCAGCTCTTACAAAATGAGAACACTCTGACCTGTTTCTGTAGATTTGAACTGGCTTTGTGGTTTCTGACTTGTATTAAACTTGGGGAACAGCATATGAATCATAATAATGTACACTCAACATTTCTTAAGAGCTTGACCACCAGGTGCATCTTCAGAAAATGTCACTGTGGAGTGATATAACCGAGGACTTGGTGGTCGCGGAGTTTCACTCCCTTTTTGAGAAACAGGAAATGCAGCTCTCTGCTGAGCGTGTAGAAGTGCTTTCAGGTATTCCCAAGCTCTGTCTGCTCACTCATGAAATTTAATTTTTCTCCCTTCTTGTGGTTTTATGAGTCAGGATTTCAGCTCAAGGCCTCAGCCAGTCAGATATGAATTAGATTTTTTTTTCCCAGAGTAAAACACTAAAACAAAATCCCCAGACACCAAATACAACATGGGTCGAAGGCAGGAAATCTGATCTAAAAAGAGAAAAAAACCTCTCTGAGGGCGGCAAACAAACAACGAATATGAAATCAAACTTCAAACCTGGTTTATTTTTCTGTTCAGAGGTTGATCAGCCAGTGGGTTCATTTTTACTGGTTTGGCAGAAAATAATTCTCAATGGAAAGTGTTGACAGAGAGATCCGAGGATTATCCAGAGTAACTGGGACAGTTTTTGTGGATGCTTTCAGCACCCCAAACAAAATACTGATCTCCTCCATTGTCCTGTAGCAGTGACTGAATAACAGTCAAACTGGGTTAGATAATGGGGCGGGGGTCTCTGTAGTGATTTGGTTTAACTTACCCTTTTTGAAACTTACCATAAAATAAGCTGGCATAACTACTGAAATAAAGAAGAAGATATTTCAGGTTGTGGCCGCTGGCTTTCTACACAGACAAAGTTCAGTGCAGCACATTAAAGATTAAATGTAACGCAGCATCCCAGTGGGATCATCAATGGAAAGGATGGAAGACAACAATGAGCCTGTAAACCAAAAACCTAACTGGGTCAGTTAGTGAAAGCTGCAGTCCCTCAAAAGGCCAAAATGAGTGAGTCCCCATAGACTCCAATTTGAAAGTACTTTAATTTGCTGCAGAGATCAACAGTCTGGTACAAAAACATGCTTTGGGCTCTTTGGATGCCCCCCCCCCCCCCAGCAACTTTTTTTTCATTTGGATAGGGGGAGGGTTGACTTGAGGCGGTGGCTGATTGGACAGGATTGACAGGTTTTATATCAACAGGTTTAGCATTAAAATATACCTAAAGTAAGTTAAAAGACTCTTATGCATTGTATTCTTAGATTGTAATTGAGTCATTAATGAATCAATTTAATGGTGTGGTTTAATTAGTTATGTGCTGTTGAATAACTTTATAATAATACAGAAAAACATATTAAAGTAACTAAAGCTTTAAAATAAATAGCAAGCTGAAAAACTAACTTGGTTCAGTTCAAACTTAAAGCAAAGACAGAGTCTGATAAAGGTGAGTTACAGGTTAGAGGAGCTGCTGTCGTGCAACCTTACAGATGGCGCAATCGCACCAAAGTCACTTTTTTAAAAATAATGAAGTACACTCCAGTGCACTGTCACATAATTACCACGTACAGATAGAAACCTGGGGCACGATGCTACAGGCCTGACTGCTCGTCACCGCTTCTGTTACCTGTTGAAGTTCGGGCTCTGGCTGCGGGGTCCCAAGGGCTCAAGGTTCTGGGTTCTTTGCTAGCTTTGTGTTAGCACGCTGTCTGTGCAGATGCTTGCAAACAGGCAAAGGTCTGTTGTTTCTGTCCTGGACACAGTTTCACTTTTCCATGGCGCTCTTCTCCTTTCTAGCAATGAAAATTTAAGTAATGTCCATATTTCCACTCCTCTAAACTCGTACACTACTCCACCATTATCCTCCTCCCTGCACACAGAACTAAAATCAGCTGATTGTTGTGCAAAGGCACGGGGAGAAAAAGGCAGGTTTGATGTGTTTTTCTTGTTATCTGCCAACATAATTGTAACTGTGATGTGATTATTGAATTTAGTACAGTAATGTGTTACGTTACTGTGTTACTGAAAAATGTCGCTCTTTGGTTTGCTTTGGCCACAAAATGTTTGAAAATCATGGTACTCAGGCATGTCATTGGTCTTGCTTATGCTCTCATCCAGTGGTGCTGGCCACTGGCCGAATCCCCGTCCAAATGTAAGTCTCTATCAAAGTTACCAGGACACGCTGCTCATTACTGATATCCTCTGGACCTGTTCTCATTTCCTGTCTACGCCTTTAGGAAGTGCAGCTGCACCATTAGAAACCACATATCAAACAGAGACCTGTGGTTTGATAGTAACAAACAGCCATCAGTTCTTTTCTCCACTGCACTCTCGTGAGAATCTTTGAAGCAGATAATTGCACGAGCAGATCAGCCTGTTCTATTTTTAACAGCATACCTTGTTTCTTTTCTCTCTTGTAAAATCTTTACATAACTTCTAATGCATTTGGATATAAGAGCAGAGTTAAAACCGGCTGTTGAGGAGGAGGAGTCACTGCGGGGGGCTCCTCCTGAACCCTTCCACCTTCCTTCACTCGCATTAATCGATATCTGCTTCCTTCTTTTTCTAAAACTGTTTCCCTGAAGTTCAGCAGAAATTCAGCTGTGAAATCTCCTCAGCAGGAACAATCCTGCTTTCTTTTATTCTGCCCAGGTCTGCAAACAAATTGACTCAGAGGATGATTCATCTCAAAACAATATAAAATTAGAAGTGAAACCCTCCTCAAATTTGCTCAAAGCCTCCCAGGCTAACCCCCCTCCCCCAAAAAAAGGACAAACTCAGAGAAGTTCTCAGAGAAACGGTGAACGCTGCTGAACTTTAAATTACAGCACATGCACACTTCCTGCTTTGTTTCTGCCCAAGCATGTTGTGATTTTCTTCCAATAGAGAATGTAGTACACTGAAACACCTTATCTTCTGCACACACACACACAGTCTGCTTCTGAGCGACATGGCATTTTTAAATCCCTGTTACTGCCGTTCTGCACGGCTGGACGCTTTAATAGAAACAAAGTGATTCTCCAATAACAAGCACAACAATGATAAAGCGAAACTGGTGCTGATAAAATAATTTATTTCTAATGCAGGTTTTTATTTAAAAAAAAAGGCCATTTCCATCAGCAGTGAGTCACAGCGCTGCAGGGCCAGCAGTTAAACACAGGAGAAGGGAAACAAATATAAATATGATGAGGACAGGAATAGATTGTTTCTGTGGTAGTCAATCAATCACGTATCCAATCAGCTGGTACTATAACATCTCCAGAATATGCTGGAGAGGTTATATATTCACTCCGGGGTTTCATCAGGATGATGAGGCTCTGAATATGTGGCCAGGAATGACAACACCGGGGCTTTGCTGCTTTTGCTTCCAGGGAAGTTTCCGGGGAAAACTGCGCTTCCTCCAACAGTCACTTGAGTCATTCCCCATAGACCTTAATAACTGTTGGGGATTTAGAGTTTATTCATGGGAATAGGTGCTTTGATTTACAGGTAGATGCTGATGGCTGTCTGTTTGAGTCTGTTTGAACATCTTGGCCATGTCTAGACTTTTGGTGCTCTTTCAAGCTGGAACTTTCTCACAAATAATGGAGCTCTTTAGTTTCATTGTACTAAGAGATCATCCAAAAAGTCTGGGCTCCAGTTTGGTGAGTGAAATTCTAGGATTTCATTAGTTCTTTTGCTTAGCATCGTTTAGCATCTACATATATGTGTTGCTAGCCTAGCTGCTGGTAACTCAGCCTTTTCTTCCAAATGTGCTCCAGAAGTCATGATGGTGATGCCCGTTACAATCCCTACATTCGTGGCTCAGAGGAACTTAATGTATAAGATGCCACAGCAGTGCTGCAGTTCAACAAACCTTTAAAAAATGGAATTATAGTTACTTACACAAAAGCCAACACAAGTAAGGAAGATGGGAGACCCAGCAAAAACAAACAAAAGAGGGAAAAGGCCAAAAACCAACCACACAGCAGGCCGTCTGATTCTGGCTTCTTCCTTAAACTAATAGAAGCAAAACTGAAAACAGGACTGCTGGTTCCTCCCAGCCCAGCTCATAACTAATAAACGTTATCCCTCTGTAGCTTTTGCAACAGGGGGATAACCCCAGTGCTGATGAATGTGTGAGAGAGGCTGAGACAACAACTCAAGCTCTGCTTTCTCTGGCATTATATGAGTGCAGGTGAGCCTTCTGCAGCCAATCAGCACAGGGATAAATCACATCAGGTTTAATAAGGTGGATGGACTCATAGCAGGATGACAGATGTGCCGGCACACCTAACAACACCCATCAAATATATGGATGAACGTTCTTAAAGCTTACGAGGGTTAGCCGTAGAGTCGATCAGTGGGTGGATGTTTTCAATGTGTAATTCATGTGAAAATAAAAAAAACAAAAGCACTCCACAAAACCTAAAATGAGTTAAAGCTTCGAACTGTGGATTCACAGATGCTGGGAGGGATCTCAGGGCAGAACTGTGGAAGCCACCTGGAATACCTTAATAAGGAGCCGTCCACGTGGTCCCTGTTCGGATCGCAGAACCATCTCAGTCCAGCTGGGGGGCAAGAGGGCAGACCCAGAAACAGCTCAAAGGTTTATAAATCCCGACTGGCCTGGGAACGCCCCTGAGGAGCTGGCTACATGGCCTGGGATTAGAGCATAAAGTAGGGGGAAAGAATTTTTGACAAAAAGTATCATAAATGAAGCTGAGAAGAAGCTTTGGCAGAGCATTGTGAGTCAGCTTGTAGTCTTGTTGTGTTTGATTCCGGTCCAGCGTGATCAAAGCCTTTCTCCTAATCACAAGTGCTTAAAAGTTGATGTATCCTCCCCAGAGATCTGCCGACTAATTATTCTTTAAAGCAGAATTAAACTTGGTTTATACATGTGTAATGACGGCCCGCTTCTCTGAGACTTTAATGAAAAGTCAAATGATCAAAATCACACATTTTGCAGACAGTGTGTTGATCTTGGATAAACACAGCAGTAGCAGGGGCACAGCACGGAAACTAATCACAACTTTATCCCAACACAAACCGGAATCGTACTTAGCTGAAAATTTTAACGGTGGTTTCTAAATATACTTGTTCCACATTTTTAATCCCAATTCGCTGATAATCGTAACACATTGTGACCTCCTCAAAGTCAAGACACTTGAGAGTACTCTGCTTTATATAATTTAACAAATTCATAAATAAAACATGTTTAAAGCATCCACCTTTTCTTCCTCCTCTTTTTCAAACTGCAGTCTCATATTTGTATAACAGGCCTACGTATGAAACATCTTTAAGACTTATTGGTGCGTTATTTGCTTCCAGTATATGTGCAACCAACTACTGCAGAGATTTTCATGACCCTCTCCCATGAGGCAACCTGCAGTTCCTCAAATGGCCACAAGAGAGAGGTTCCAAAAATGAGACCATCCCCATTTTGTTAAGGCTTACAGTTGTGCATTAGTAGGTGCATGGCATGCGTAGCACATTGTCTTTCTGCTCGGCCTCCACTAATCGGTGCCACTGAGCTGAATTTCTTCTCGGTGCTTGAGGTTTGGGAGCTTTTTGTAACATTTTTAATTAAATGAATCTGATGAATACTGCTGTGTGCTGTGGACCACCATGAAGTCTGTGCTTCAGTTTTGTTGAGTTAAATTCAAGTATTTTGATTTTGTTCCTTTGCACTAATTAGCAGGTCTGTGTGTTGCATCTGTGCAATTTATGAATGCAGCTTGCTAACGAGGATTGTTTAGGTCAGTGGTTCTCAAACGTCTTCTGTGGTGAAGCGGCGGCACGACGGTGATGGTGGAGAGTTTAGCTAGTCGCTGTGCTAACGTACCTGCTAACGTTTCCTTGTACCGCCATGAGAATTAATCCAGTGTTCAACATTTGTTCCGCATGGCTTTTCTCCCAGGTCGTTCACGCCCTCCACTTGTCCCGACCCTGGGCACACGCCCCACAGTTTGAGAAACACTGGTTTAGGTGATAACTTCAGCAAGTCAGCATCTCATCTAAGTAACGTCACTTCTGCCTCCAACAATCCAAATAATCACGATGCTCAAGTCAGGGTTTCACAAACGGGCCACATCCATCTATTTATGTATGTACTGAGGTTGTACTTCAGGTAGGTACCTGTGTCTGTGCCTGCTACATATGCAGTGTAACACCCAGGAGAACCTGTCTTATCCTTCTGAGACCCTGTGTCCTCATATGGGGGCTTTTCTGCACTTTATACTTCATTCTGCTCGATAGTATTAGTTTTATATTTTGTTGAACTCTGGTGACTTTATTCTGTTTTTTTAAAATTACTTTCTGTTCAAAGATGCTGCTTAGTTTTATACTTATTGGGTCGAGCTAATCCCAGATAGCTGCATCCCAAGAGGGTGGGTTTCAGGAGGTTAAATATGGGTGACTGTTAAACAAACCCCAACCCCACCCCACCCAGCCCTGCCCTGAGATGGGTTACCAGTGACTTGATAGATGATGAGAGGTTAAGTAGTGAAAGTGATCTCGGTATGTGTGTGCAGCCATTCTGCATAATTTTATAAAGTGAACAAATATTTTTTCTTTTTTTAACGCTGACAGCAGCACATCTGTTTATCTGTTCAGCATGCAGGGAGCAGGTCAGAGGTGAGTGTTGACTGACGTGGAACAAATAGACTTCCTATGGAAAAAATAAAATATTCATGTTGAAGAGGAGAGAGGACGATCGATATTCAACCTCTCCTCTCATCTTTGAAGTGGACGTTTCAAGGGTGGCAAAAGACTGTTTATATTCAGTTTAATAGCACAGCACTGTGCCTGCTGGGAAATCAAAGTATTTAATGGAAATATTTGGGGCACATAATCTATCGTGTATTATTTTAAAATCCCACTAAGTATATTTTTGGTTATTTGTCAGTACATATTTATGATCCTGCAGTCTTGCAGCTCTTCCACATCTTCTCATCACAGCTGTAAGCAAAGCTGCAGCACTCTGTGGTTGACGGTGGACGGACGGATGAGGCTTTCAGATGACTCGGCCCTGATTCTTGACTAAAGACTTTTAAAGTCACGCTTCGCAAAGTTTTGGTGACTGAGTGCCAATTTAAGGTGCTGTCATATAAAAAATGCACATCACATTTGACCTCTGACCTCACATAATACAAAACCCCTCTGCAGTGAAGACAGTTAACACAACAGCAAAATACACATACAGTGTGTAGTTTTTACCTGCAGTACCTGGGGAAAAAAGGTACTTAGTGCTGATGACAAGTCCTCCTACTGGCTGAAAAGGGTTTGTTGGTCCCAGCTTTTCCACTCTGTAGAAACTGATGACCAGAGGTGCACAAGGTCTCCACACTCAACTTTTTTATGGTGGGAGGGATACCATCCAATAGTTTATGCTGTGAACATAATTGTGCACTCAGAGTAGAGAGTGTAAGTGTGAAAGAATGCAATTTGCGACAGGATTACACTTTCTGAAAAGTAAAACTTCAAAATGAATACATTTTTACCAGAAAAAAAAGCCTCTCAACCCTAACGTCTTTAAAAATCAATGTTTCTGGGGCGCGTAGTGCACAGAGGTCACCAACCCTCTGCAGAGTCAATCACTACAGACCTCCAACCTTCATGTGGCCTTCAGATCAGCTCAAGAACAGTGTGTAGAGAGCTTCATGGAATAGGTTTCCATGGCAGCTGCATCCAAGCCTTACATCACCAAGCTCAATGCAAAGTGTCGGATACAGTGGTGTAAAGTACGCCGCCACTGGACTCTAGAGCAGTGGAGACGTGTTCTCTGGAGGGATGAATCACACTTCTCCATCTGCCAATCTGATGGAGGAGTCTGAGTTTGGTGGTTGCCAGGGGAACGCTACCTGTCTGACTGCATTGTGCCAAGTGTAAAGTTTGGTGGAGGGGGGGTTATGGTGTGGGGGTGTTTTTCAGGGGTTGGGCTCAGCCCCTTAGTTCCAGTGAAAGGAACTCTTAATGCTTCAGCATACCAAGACATTTGGGAAAATGCTCTCAGCTCTGTGGGAACAGTTTGGGGATGGCCCCTTCCTGTTCCAACATGACTGCACACCAGTGCACGAAGTAGCTCCATAAAGACATGGATGAGCCAGTTTGGTGTGGAAGAACTTGACTGGCCTGCACAGTGTCCTGATGGAACACCTTTGGGACGAATCAGAGTGGAGACTGTGAGCCAGGCCTTCTCTCCAACATCAGTGTCTGACCTCACAGATGTGCTTCTGGAAGAAGAATTCCCATAAACACTCCTAAACCTGTGGAAAGCCTTCCCAGAACAGATGAAGCTGTGGGAGCTGCAAAGGGTGGGCTGACATCTTATTAAACCCTCTGGATTAAGAATGGGGTATTACTCAAGTTCATATTTGTGTATGAAGGCAGATGAGTGAATACTTCTGGCAACATAATGTATTTTCTTGCTGCTTGTATATGTCCTATTGCCATAATTACATTGAATGTGACATGCGTGGTTATTTCCCGTAGGCTATTTTACAAAACATGGAAAACCAATTAATATTCTTAACAGCCCCTGAAATGTCTCCTATGAAATGATATGCTCAGATGAGGTAAATTATTGTTTTGAATGTTATCAAGCAAGGTTTGAGTTCATGACTTCTATATGATGTGCGCATTAATTATCCATTAAGCGCTGGAGGCTCTCAGTAACGGGTCTTCCGTAGCCTCGCTCCTCTAATGATCTTTCCTCTGTGCGTGTTATTTGATGTCAGTCTCTGATTGAGAAAGCCTGGTTGCAGATGGTGTAATTGTAAATATTCTCCATCATGCAAGTCACTAGTAATCAGTTTCTCATTCTTCATCTTTTTGCTGCCAGATGAAGGTTTGTCAGTTTCAGATTATTAAACGTTGCACCATCGTCACAGTTTCTGCAGCGTTCTTCATTGGTTACCACGTTAGGCAGGTGTTCCAAGTTCAGTTGGACCCAGCTGACAGAGGCAGGCTTGGTCAAGTAGAAAAACGCTAAATGAAAGCCTGAGCCTGGAATTTCTTGGCATTGTTGAACTTCAAAACTTGATTTCTAGAATAATTTTTGTCATGGTGTTACAAACATTTTGGTTCATATTAAAACTTAATTTCTCTTGTTTCTTACTGGGGGATTTTCATTCTTCTGTGTCTCCTTCAGTTTCTGTCGTCTCGTCATTTGGTAAATGTTTCCTCATTCATTTCTTGCAATTTTGCTTCCCGTCTTTATCGTCCAGTAACTTTTTAGTTCTTATTTATAGTCCTCCGGTCCACTGTGTCTCACACAATGTTCCCATGTTAAGTTCCTAATCTGTGGTCAGCATCATGCTCCTCATGTCTTTGTTTCCACTGGTTCCTTCTAGCACCTTTATGTTTTTGGATTTCTGGCACCATTGTTGTAGTCTTTCTATATCTGCATGCCTGTGCATCATACTTCCATTTTACTCACACATTCCTAATTAGTTCATGGTCTTGAATGCTAGTTTCCGGTTTTATTTAATACTGCGTGATGCTCATTTTTTAAATTAATGTCTCCATTAGAATAAAAAATGATGACAAAGTAGGATATGCTTTAGTGTTGTGTACGTGCGAAGCAATCCTGGGTCCCTCGATCAGATTCACTCCTTTCCTCATGAGTAAAAAAATTATTTGAACAAACATCACAGTCAATCAAAGACATGTTTTTTTTTTGTGGCCTTGCAATGACGATTTCAGCATGAAAGTGTCACACAATGTGCTGTCTGTTACCCAAACATGCCAAGTTTAAATGACCCCAAAGTGAAGAGGAGGACAGAACGAGGAGGGAGGAGGAAGAACAGGCGGTGAGGAGGAGTGACAGGCTGCAAGTGAAGGAAGACGGAGCGATGAGACGAGCAGACGTTTAAAAAGTTCAGCAGCTGCTCCTGAACGCCGTCCTATCCCTCCATCTGTGTGTGCGTGTTTGTGTTTACCCTGACTGTTGGCCTATTAGCCATCCCTCCACATGTGGGTCCATCTGGTTCATAATGAACATATGGACCAGATGGACCCCCCTCTACTCTCTCTCCAGGTGATTTAAAGTGTCTCTTAATTAGAGCTGATGTCTCATTTAGTCCGATTTTTTTTTTCTCGTAGATGCGTTTAGCTTCATCCAAATGTGCCATTTGACTAATTGACTAATTGTGTAATTCATGGTGGAGTCCCTGAACTGTGTGTTTACCTCTATGTGTGCCTTTCTGCTGACTCTGAGATGAAAGCAATAGTGTGTCTTTTAGCAGGATTTAGCCAAAATCTGGAGGGATCCTGTTTAAAACAAAAATGGGGGGGGGGCAAATTAGTCAGATCTGCAACTGTTCTGGCAACCCAGTAACAATTATTTTTATTTAAAAAAAAAAAAACAGGTTGTCTGAAGTAAAACTGAGTTATTCATACCCACTGAGATTCAAACTGCCATCACTTCCTCTTGCCAGATATTAGACAGTTCATTACTGCAGATAAGAAACAAACTTCCAAAAATGAGACTCCCCTGACTCTGCAGTTTCAGAATGTTCAAACTTGAAACTGCTTAACAAGATGAAAATGTGACAAATGTAAATCAGCAGTCATCTACCAAGAAGTAGTCTGATCCCAGCAGATGCTGTACAATCCAAATCTTTGTTGTTCCTTTTGTTCATTAAAAACTTTTGTTTAGCAAGATGCTGGATCATTAAAACTACATCTACTTAGTGCACACTACTTTAATCCAGGAATTACACCCAAACACGTTGGACCAAGAATTAGCCAGATCCCCGCAGATACTGTTAATTAAAAAAAAAAGTTACTGTTCATTCTATTCATTAACATCTGAAACTTAATAAGCCAACAATTCCATTGCTTAACAAGAAGGAGGTTCATTAAAACTAAATCTCCATAGTAAACACTGTAATCCATGAAATAGACAGAGCCACACTTCTCTGGATTTAGCCAGATCCCAGGGGTAATTTGGACAGAGCTCATTAAATCTCCACATGCTTGCAGATGTATATTAAAACCTCGAAACCAGAAAAGCAGATGAGGAGAGGAAACAGATGAGGAGTAATGGGAGGGAATGAAGACCGCAAAGAAGATGAGACACGGGATTGAGGAGAGATCAAAAGAGAGAACAGACAACACCGAAAGATACACAGTGGACGCAATTAGAAAATAACCACGAGGACGATGGGAGAGAAACTGCAAAAGTTGGATAAGGGGAAAGTCCTGAACAACGAGGTCCCAAAAAGCAGTGATGAGCCACAGCTGAACATTTACTTACTGAGCTTGCTGAATGTTTTTTCTACATATAACTGTTTAACTGGAATCTGCAACAAGCCGAGCTCGAACGACACATCAAAGTCCAAAAAAAAAAAAGTCTCCCATGTCCTAGTAAAAGGAGAAACATTCAGATTTTCCTGCTAGGAAAAGATGGTTTCCTGAGATTCATTGGATTGTTGGAATAGTCTAGTTTCTCTGACCTTTTACACGTATTTTTGTCCATGACCAATGATATAATGTTGGTTGGTGAGGACTGGAACATGGTCTCTCAGGAAAAGGATGAAATCTCCTTTAAAAACAGGGTTAACTGGATGAACACTTAAGGTCTAGTGTAAAGCAGAGCCCATGGTTTGATTTGTACCTTTGTTAAATGTCAGACTGCTGGTTAATATATTTTCTTTGGCGTCTGTCAGTTGTATTTTGTATTATGGGGGGGGGGGTTACTGACCAGCACAATCACCACTCTCAGAATCAAAGTGAAATAGAATATCTGAAATAAAATCAAATGTCTGTTTTTTCAGGAGAAGCAGCGCTTCTTGACTGACGTCCTTCATGAGGTGATGCTATTGGACGGCCTGAGTTCCTCCCATCCCATCTCCCAGGAAGTGGAACAGGCGACGGACATTGATCGAGTCTTTGACTGGATTGCCTACAAAAAAGTAAGAAGCCAACTGCAAGAGAAATTTAGTTGTTTTGAATTTATTAGCGATAGACTACTTGAGGACTAACTGGCAAGCTTCTATATTTCCAGACCGTGTATACCAATGAGCCTAAACCATGATGTAAATAATGTTGATTATCCATATATGGTGCATCTCTAAATTAGATTTGAGGTGTGTGGGGTGCTCCTGGTTGGCGATGGTGGGGACCAGCCCACAGTACTGAACCAGTAATGGGCTGTGAAGATGTGCTGGCACAAGTATGATCTGTGGTTGCTCCCATCTCATAATTTCAAGGATTCGCTGCAGATTCTGGTGACAGGCACGCAGATGTGGAACGTTCATGCTGTCGAGGGCTGGAGCTTGGCTTATTAAATATAAATTAAGATCTTATGTCTTTCTTTTGGCACTTGAGTTTGTTCCAACTCTCTAAAAGGGAACTTTTAACAAACTCTTTTAAATGTAGCTGTATAGTCATGTTGAACTGGTTCCAATGTGTCCTTACGTTCGAATCCCGCTTAGACCAACTTGTTGAGAGCGATCTCGATTTTTTTCCTTTGGTTTAGTTTTGGAACACACTGGGAAGTAAAAGAGAATTAAGTCCTTTTTAAATATTGCATTTCCTTCCAGTCACGCAATAGATGTAGTTGTACCATCAACTTCTGTCTTGTAGTTGCCTACATACTTTGACAAATTGGGGTTATAGACTTTAAAGCTGGACAGAGGAGAGCAGCATCATTCCACTTCTATTAGTTTGAAGATCAGCAGTCTGGACAGTTTAAAATGTGGATCTAAGTCGGTGTCTAATTTCAAAGTTCACCAAAGTTGACTTCTATCTACTTTTCCTCCACTGATCACAGCAACTCCGGGGAGGATGGTGGTGTTGTTACCCATGTTTGAAAGTGTGCTTCTCTTTGCTCTCCATAGGGGGCGGCACTGATCCGGATGCTGGCTAACGTGATGGGGCAGCCCCTGTTCCAGAAAGGACTCAATGTAAGTTCCTGCCTCTCTGCGGGTCCAGCTGTGCATACAGAGGTTTTTAAATCAAAGGGAACAGCTGGGCCTTTGGGCTTTAAAGTGATTTATCACCAACACAACGTGGAAGGATTCAGACAGAAACACTGTGGGTGTGTGTTCAGCCACATTTTAGCTAAACCCTGACTGTTTGGAACATACTGTGAATACAGATGAGCAGCAAATAAGGAGATTTGGCTGGAGGGGCACTCTGAGAGCAAGTTTGCTACTTTTTCCTGTCGATATTTTGATCAATTTTAAGTGACCTGAACTTGAGCTGGACACAACCAGAGCAACAAAACGCAAAAGTTAAATACATTTCAAGAGGTTAAATTTAGAATACTGAAATGATCAATTTTCTGGGAGTACAGGACAAGAGACAGGACTTTAGAAATGCTTATTTTGCATTCCTACTTTCATATCATGGCATACCACGAACAGGTCACCAGTCTATCCCGGGGCTGCCATCAGAAGTTTTTAGAGTGTTCTAAAAGAAAGTCATCCATGTATTTTTTAGGATATATTTTCCTTAAAATCACCCAGACTGTGTGTAGAAGGCAGATGCAGTCATTGCAAAGACAACTACTGATTTGTGGACTTGGCTTTAGCCACCGAGAGGTGCTTCATATGGTAGGCATCTGTCAAGCACAAGGTAGGCCCTGCCTAAAGCACACCCTGCTTTGTTGGTCGTTGATTATTTACACTACATGTTGGTCGCAGCAGATGGCTGCCCCGCCCTGAGCCTCTTTCTACTGTAGGTTTCTTCCTGTTAAAAGGGAGTTTTTCCTTCCCACTGTTGCCAAGTGCTTGCTCATAGGGGTCGTCTGATTGTTGGGGTGTTTATCTGTATTACTGTGGGGTCTTTATGTTACAATATGAAGCACTATGAGGTGACTTGTTGTGATCTGGTGCTAAATAAATTGAATTGAACTGAATTGAATTGTCTGTTTTACTCTAAATAGGACAATAATAATACAACAACATGAGAATCCTGTTCAGTAAGACTCAAAACTACTGATCGAGATGATAAACTCATCAGGAAAGTGTAAATGTGTTATTTTTTTTGTAGACTTCAATGCATTTTGACCTATTTATGCAAAGAGGAGTCGCCCCCTGTTGGCCTGCATGAATGCAGGCTTTACCTTTCAGATCCTAAGCTGCATCCATCTTTTTATTTAAAAAATCTATCCTCTACCCCTCCAGACTTCTACATTGTTTGTATAGTGTTATTTGGGAACACAGGCATTATTTCTTGTAGAGCTCTCACAGAATTTACAGACTGTCACGCTGGAGTTGTGACACACAGTTATGAAGCGGTAGTTACATTAATGACGGTTTGTGTTGCATATTTGTCGGTCAGGTTGCTGCGCAGCCCTTTGAGGGTTCAATCTGTGACGGTGTCTCAGAAACACGAGAGCAGCAAAAACTGAAACCACACCGACGTGGTCACGTAGTTTATTTGACAGAGACGATCTTTTAATCCTCCAAACTGGAAGGAGACCGTTTGCAGTTATGGTAAAAATGAAGCTGTGTGATGTAACGTGAAAGTGGGTTAAATGTATTTTTTGCTCGGGATGGAGTTACAGAAATATGTGTGAAGGCACACCACACAGATGCACACACACACACACACACACACTATGTCCTGGTTTTCCTGCAGAAACTGTCAGTGACCTGGAATATACTGAGAATCAGATTCTATATAAAATACTGCTGATCCAGCAGCAGAGCAGGGCAAATACTGTGTGTGTGTGTGTGTGTTACGTATGCAGCTCCTCACACGTATACTGTGCTGAGCATTACAACATACTATGTAATAAGAACATTAGTTTCAGTCCTCAGCAGTGAGTCTGGAGAGCATATTTTCTGCAGTAGTTTAGATGATATTAACTAGAGCAACAAAGCCTTTCACAGTCGTAACCTCTCTGTCGGAGCGTTTCAACACCTAATCAGGTGTTTAGTGAAAAATACAGCGTATAACACACCATGCTAAACAACTGCAGTGCCATGTGATGGAGTCTCATTCTCATGATTTGCGGTGTGACAGGAGCTGCAACCCAAATAATTTGTGATTGTTCATGCTTTTCTTACCAAAGATAATACTGTAACTTTTTATGCTTCATGTAAAGAACATTTGCGACTTTATGCGCTTTGGTGCGTTTAATCAGCCTTCTGCAAGTCCCAGAAAAATCTGAAATTTCTGTCTTGGCTTCATGTAGGTTTGAATATGGTACGCACATGGATGGATTACTGTACCACAGGCCCAGGGGCATCAGGGGTCCCTGGAGTGAGAGGCTCTGTATACTTAATATCTTCATTGTGAAAAGCCATTTACAAATCTATCCCAAAAAGAGAGAATAACCATAAGACAAAAACACCAGAGAGATATAAAATGACAATAAAGCAGAAAGCCAACGCAGCCACCTTTTCTGTTATCTGTGTTTTTTAGTTATTTAATGTTTTATCTATAGTGTGAAAGATGACTCATATGTGTAATAAAATCAATAATAGTTTGTGCCTGTTTTAAAAATGAGTAAAGGGCTGAAAACATGTTAAACTTGAATACACTGGGGCATTTTTAAACTAGAAACCTTACTCTGAAATCATTTGAAATTATATTATTCTGCAACCGGCCATATGTCTTTTATTTTCTATAATTTCTCTATTTAAGCCGCGTTTAGTGTGATTGATTAAATGCTTTGGGACCATTTAGGAGTCTTAGGATGTTCGTTTAGGCTTCGTGAGGATCCTTTAAAGTGCTATAAGGTTTGTAAATGTTGTGGAACGTAGTAAGAGCCCACTGACACCTGGAGTACATGAGGTATGGATTTCCAGACTTCAGCTCGGGCTAAGTGTACTGCTCAGTCAGACGTGTGAAGATCAAATACTGTGCACTGACGATATCTGTAGCATCCCATCAGTTTGGCTTTAATTACCTTAAAGAGTGGACTTTGGCAGACATGAAACATCAATATTAGTTCACCTTTTCTTTATCCCCGATCTCAAAGTCCGATATCGAGAGCTTTCAGAGAAATCAAGAGTTTCCCAGACTGGATCCTGGCTCGTGTGTTGATGTGAATAGATAGTGATGATTATGGTTGCTCCAGCTTGACTTCAATGCCGCGTAAAACCTAGAAGCTCATTAACAGGTATCAATACTAGCTGGACAGGATGTAAATAACCGCCTACAGTGAACACCGAATTTAGGAGCTTTTCTGAAACCCAGAGGAACTCGGCTGAAGGCAAGATTTAAAGAAAACAAAGGGTGCTTATTGGTTCAAGTTCATCTTCAGATGAGGGAAAGCAAGTCCTCATTAGGCTCTAAACATACCTACAACAATAGAAATCCCTTCCTTACACCTACTGATTTCCTTTAATGACCTCTGACTGCTCATACCCATTGTATTTGCTATAGAACGCTTGTTATCACTGCAAAACATTTGGTTTAAAGTGACTCACACTGTTAAAACCAACAGAATCTGAGTGTGTGTGGGCTTTTTTAAAAAATTTTTTTATCTCCTTTCATGTCAGATTTTAGTGAAGGTGGCAGGGCCAAACTCCCAAACATGCTCACTGTTGTTATCATGTGTGTCATCTTGTTCCAATAAAAAGCTTCCTTATCAAGCTCCATACGCACCACGACAAACGACTGACTGGAGGAAACCACGCTAAGACACACAAAGGATGGAGGAATCACCGAGGAGCAGATTAGTGCTCGTGTCTCTGTAGGTGTTCTGTTAACTCCAGCACTATTTCCCTGCCTTTTTTCCTTGTTTTATTAATGATGCCCAGCCACCCGCCAGCTTCCCTGAGAGGCTGCAACTCTCAGTCCACTGTGATGGGAATGAGTTTCTTGCTCTGGAAAATGGGCTGGGATCAAGTCCGACCCAACTGTCGCTGAAGAACTAAAGGCTGAAAACAAAGCCACTCAGTCCCTGTTGAATGAGAAAATGCCCCTCGGAGTCTTCATCTAGTTCATTAGCTTGGAAAATGTAAGTTAGTGTTTGGGATTGAGCCCAAAACCCTTTAGACTTTTTACACAGGCTCTTCTTTGACTCTTCTCGTCATGTCACTGGCTTTCAAATGTACAGCTTCAAACATCTTGTAAATGTTCCTCTCAAAAGGCCGTGCAGAAATTCACAGAGACATAGGCGGAAATTTAATAATACCTGAGAGAGTATCCCTGAATTCAGTCAGTTACAGCTTCACAACTGCAAGGCCAAAAGGAGCAACCTTGGGACACTGGTGGATAAGAGAGCTTTGGGAGAGTTTTGAAATATAATATATCCCCACATTCCCATCCCCAGGTCAGTGTGAGATCTAATAAAGTGCATCAGAAGTTGGCGTTTTTTACTTCTGCCTAATAAAACTGGTAAATTAGAGAGTAAATAACAGCCTGATGTTATTAACCTGCTTTAAAATTTTGATGCTTTTTTGATTGTGGTCATTTTACTGACATTGGCATCCTTTTAAAAATGGTGATAGGTTCCATCCATC
This sequence comes from Pterophyllum scalare, assembly GCA_024447675.2. NCBI lineage: Eukaryota > Metazoa > Chordata > Actinopteri > Cichliformes > Cichlidae > Pterophyllum > Pterophyllum scalare. The sequence goes on along the minus strand of JAMQGT020001408.1, from coordinate 13,834 downwards.
CATTTCCCAGTGGAGCAACAGTCGCTGGCACTCCCTCCACCTCTTCCAAAGGCTAGTTGAGAAAAACAGTCAATCCAGCCAATCCTTACTGTGCTCCTGGAGTCTCCTCTCGGTTGGATGTGCTTAAAACACCGTAGCTAAGAGGCGTCCGGGAGGCATCCTAGGCAGATCCTCAGTGTTTCCCACAGAACTGGATTCTGTTTAAGTGCAAGCAAAAGAAAGAGAATTTTTGCTTTCTTAAAATAATTATAACATATAAAAGGTGCTTAAGTCAAAATATAACAAGGCTCAAAGAGGCGCAATAATCAGCTGCCTCTCCAGTGAGTCATCCCATGGTCTCACTCCAACTCCATCATCTCAGAGAGCCGTTAGTGGCCATAGTTCTTTATCTAAAAGCTGAGTGCCACATGCACTCGCCCATTCATTTGAATGGGTGAGTGTGTCCGAGCTTTTGACTGGTACTGTAAATAGTTCTCCACCTGCTGCTAATTCCAATAAGAGTGGTCCTAGAGCTTGCAGTGGATCTCCAGAGCAGTACAAAGACTGCCATCACCAGCTGCTGTCCAACACAGTGGAGTGCAGCTGATTGGTGGCCAAGAGAGAAACATGATCGATATCAGCTAATCCAACCTGATCAGTCTGTAGAGAAAAGAGCCAGTTAGCGGTGACTGAAATGTCAAAATAAGAGTAAGATGATTGTCTGCTAGTTAACTGATTGTGGGTTTCATCTCTCTCTCAGCTAGATGAAAAAAAAAATTAAAAAGCCAAAATGAGTCACCAAATATACTGTTGGCAGCTGTTTTAAGGCACATCACCTAAGTAAGATTTATGTGTGGGGAAGTGCTGGAGCCCAAGCTACCTCAGCTGGTTCCTTTCAGTACAGAGGTGGTAGTAACAGATGAATGGGGAGATTCACCTGCACAATCCTGCATGCAGAAAGTTATGTTCATATTTTGATGTAAGATTTAAATAGTAAATGGCCATACTTTGTTCCCATGGCATCACTAACAAGACACTGTACATGCAGTGGCCAGGGTTCATATACATGTCACCGTGAAGGGTGCTAGGTATTGTGAATGAGTCCTGGCCTTGTAACCTTGTGCAGCCTGCTGAGGACCAAATAATCAAAAATGTGCTCAGGGTATTGTGATCTTATTTCCAGCTGAAACGTGTGGATGGAGAACAGAGCTGAAGAGTCAGAATGTGGAAATAAATCAGACATTCATCTGTATGACAGATACATTTGAGTGTGCAATCGGCATACTCATCACCAATCCCTGATACCTGAGTATCCTGAGGATTTTTTGTCCATTGGTATTACTTGTACATATGTTGACCTCATTATCTGAAACTCTTGCTATTTGTAGTTTGAGCATCTGCCACTGTAACAGTGTTTGTATGAGAAAAGAAATAAAAGCGTATTGTGGCCCTTTAACGTTTCTTTATATCATTGTTTTCAGGATTATTTGCTGAGTCACATGTACAGCAATGCAGCCAGAGACGACCTGTGGAGGAAACTGTCTCAGGTAACACTCACCTCTACAGTTCCCTGGATGAAAGGCTTCGGTGCAGAGCATCGTTAGTGCCTTGCTCAGCAGCAGGTATTTAAACCTGTAACTATTCCTCACTTGGCTCTGTGGGGACCGAGCTGCCAGACTGATTGAAGCTGTTCTAATGAAGATGCTCATTATTACCTGACTTGATGAGGTTGTTGCTGTGGTAACATGACTGACAGGTGGAGGAGGACCTTGTTTTCTTGTTTGTCCTACACAGGAGAGGCAATGATTTGATTAATTGAGCGTCACCTTCGTTAGCACTGTCCATTAGACTGACACTGCTCTTTAATTAGCTGCCAGTCTGATGTCTAATTACCTCAAGGTCAATTTTTTCCCACTAATTAATATAATCACTGATTGGATGTGTGTAAATTGGTCATTATTAGTATTGATTATTTACACTGATCTTGTGTGTGTGTGTGTTTGATTCCGTTGTTTATAAGGCCATGCAATCAGAGGGCCGGGACATTGATATCGGAGAGATGATGGACAGGTGGACTCTACAAATGGGCTACCCTGTTGTCACCATCAGCAAGAACCAATCAGCGCAACTGCCTACATATTACATCACAGTCAGCCAGGAGCACTTCCTGTATGGAGAGGAAGTCAGAAAAAACAACAGGTATGGGTACTCAAAGCTGTGAGATCTTTTAAATTTCTGTTATTTCCTTGAGACTGAACTCAACTACACGTCATTTTAATTATCGTACACTTAATTTATAGTGCAATGAAAGCTCAACAGTAACAGGATGGCTACACACAATTATAACTGCCAAGTGTATCTATTAGACTAAAATCCTTATGTTCTCCGACGGTCGGGAAGAGTCCTGACACAGTTGATCTGTTGTGTGATTATATGTGTCTGTGAAAAAAGAAGCATTACAAGAGAGCCATTAATAACAGGTCAAACACGTCAAAGTCAAAAGCACATTAGCAACAGACGTCACATAGATTAAGGTTTGGCTCTTACACGCTAATGAACTAGCATGGCGAGGGAACTGCATGCCGTGGTGGCAACATTTTTTACCTAATGCTACAATCACACTACTGCAGGGGTAGGCAAACTTTTTGAATCGGGGGGCCACGCGGACTTTTTAAATTTGACAGACAGGCCGGGCCAGCACCAGATGCATACATATCAAACATTTTAAATAAGGCATTACAGTGTTAATACTTACATTTACTTTTAGTGGGAACAGTGTTGTTTTTGCTAGTGCATTGAAGTCTGGTGTTAGTTTTGTTGTAGCAATTCTCAGAATCCTCGACATCAGTCATAATTATGATATGATTTTATTTTGGTAATTTTGTGCCAATCTTCGGCGGGCCAGATTAAAAGGACCAACAGGCCGGGTGTGGCCCACGAGCCGCAGTTTGCCCACCCCTGCACTAGTGCAGTGAAAGTGACTGGGACTGTCTACAGTCAACTTGTGATCTTGTTGCCTTTTGAAATAGTTGCTTCAAAGACGGTGACTGGGTGTATGACCGCTCACAGTGAGCTTATGTTTTCAAAGCAAATTTGAGCAGCGATAAGATGGAGTCAGTCTGCTATCGATCTGCTAACAGTTTGTGATTGAATGGGGACAAGTTGGCAATTACATTCAAACTGTGATAATACAGTAATTAACTGCGATAAATCCGTTGCCGTCTACATAAACAGAAATTCACATTAACTACCTCATGGCAAGTTGCTACCGTGTAATCCTTCAGTGACCCTCTGTTTCTAGCCAGATCCGTACTGCTTCCATAGGTATTAAGAGGGTAAGTAGCAGCCAGGTTCTGACAATTGAATGCACATCAGCAAGTGTGAGCACAGCTATGAAAGCAGAAGGTTTGGCAGTTTGCTGGTTTTGAGCATTCAGGTGTTTTTTAACTCAATGCCACAGTCTACCAAGGAGTGAACATCCCAGCAAATTAAGCCCAAGGTCAGTGCTCAGAGAAACTGCAAAAAACCCAAGTGCTGCATCTCAAACTCTACAGGCCTCAGTTAGTATGTTAGAGTTCATGACAGTAAAATTAGAAAAAGACTGAAGAAGTAGGGCTTGTTTGGAAGGGTTGCCAGGAGAGACCCTCTTCTCTCTATAAAGAACATGGCAGCACAACTTAGGTTTGCAAAATTACATCTGAACAAACACCAAATCTTCTGGAACAATGTCCTTTGGAGACATGAGTCCAAAGTGGAGATGTTTGATCCTAATGCACAGCACCACACTTGGAGAAAACCAAACACAGCAAATCAGCACAAACACTTTGTACCAACAGTCAGCAAGGGCTGATGGTTTAGGCACCTTACAGTCACTGAGTCGACCATGAACTCTTCTGTATACCGAGGTATTGTAGAGTCAAACGTGGGGCCGTCTGTCCAACAGCCAAGGCTGGCTCAAACTGTATCGTTACAGCACAGCAGCAACTCTACAACAGAGGGGCTGAAAAAGAAAAGAATCAAGTTGCTGCAATGGCCCAGTCAAAGTCCAGACCTCAATCTAATTGAAATGGTGTGGTGGGACAGGAGCTGTGCATAAATTAATGCCTGCAAACCTCAGAGAACTGAAGCAACGTGGTAAAGAAGAGTGGGCCAAAATTCCTCCATAACAATGTGAGCAAGTGATAAAGTCACACAGAAATTGATTACTTCAAGTTATTGCTGCTAAAAGTGGTTCTACAAGGTGTACTTAGTCATTCACGGGACTACACAGAGTCCTGTATAGTCCTGTACTAATTTGTTAGTCACTCTAGATTGTCCATACAACCTTTCTTTAAATGCCACTCTTTGGATGAAGAATTATGGAACTGGAGTCTCTGGTGGACGCTAGCTGGCCTTTAGACCGCTCGTCCTGTTCCTGACACATCTCTTCATCTGTTCTTCATTCAGTCATTCCACGCTGAAACAATTTTCCTCATTTCATGCCGCAGTAGGCATTAAGTTTGTCTTTCAGTGATCTTGCTGGATTTTTTTTCCTGAAAAGGCACTTTTCCTCTTTCTCCTCACATTTTTTTAACCACCTTTACATCTTTTATATTTCATTTATATTTGATTTGCATCATGTTTTATTCACATCCTTTACAACCTTTGGAGTTTACTCTCTTCTGTTTTATCGACCCACTTCCTCTTCCATCAATACTTCATCAGCTCCCTTCCTTTTTTTTTTCTCCTATTCTTATTTTCTCCCACCGGTTATTTTCAAGTCTTTCTCTCTTTTCAGTCTGTCATGTTCTGGTACAGTAGTTGACATTTACAATCACACTGACCTGCTCAGTTTCTCAACAAAAGTTTCCTCACCATTTTTTATGTTATGTTCTTTTTCAATTCTTTCATGTGCTGTCTTTTGTCTTTTGTTTGAGCTCAGAGTTGCTCCCAAGGTCTCATCAGCTGATGAACTGAAGCTGTTTGTTGTAGGTGGAGTTGAAATCTTTCTTTTGCTCTTGTTGAGTCTCATGGGGCTGCGTTCAGACACACTCAGTGGTCCCGGGGCATTCACCAGACACTAAAAAGAAACTGCTGCTGTGCTTTTAGTTGATTCAGCGTCACGGCTGAATGCAGCCGGGGCTGATGCTGCTGTTTGATCCAGTGGAGCTGTGTTTAGATGCACAGTAGTGTCCCGCAGTGTTACACGCTGTTGACTCAAATCCAAACTGCTTTATTTATTTATTTTCATGCAGGGAAACAGAACTCTTGGAAATACACTAAATTGTGTGCAAGTTGTCCAATCCTTGCATAACTTGGGAACTCACAACTTTGTAGCTTCCTGGAGGGCAAACACTGGATTTATCCAGAGGATGGGCATTTTGCTGCACAAGTTTTAGATCTGTTTAAAGCTGTTAAACAGGCTGCTGGTCATGGGTTTCAGTAAGTCTTCTTACATGAGTTTTGAATATTTATTGTACAGTTCAGGCGATTGCTGCCGACAGTTTCAGTCTTCAGTCTGTATGATGTGACACTGTACCAATATCAGGCCCCCTTGCTGTTTTTCTGTTTTCTTTTATTACCTCAGCAAGTCAGCAGTAGAGTGACTGTGGGAAATGGCATGCAGCAAAGGTCCCAGTGGGGACCTGAACCTAAGACGAAGAGGCTCATGATCACCACTTTAACTTTATGGTATGTTCAGACCAAACAGGAAGTAGTGGTTTCCCATGATTACATGCAAAGCCTATACAAAGATGTAAAACATCAAACAAGTTGTGGACAGCCAGAGCTATATGATTCAAATTCACATTTAATTTATATCAAGATGGAACAAATAGGCAGGAAGACATTGTTAAAATCATAGAACTTATTATATATCTTACAACTGTTCATTTCTATGCAGATGATACTTTATTATTTACCTTTGGCTCTACTGAATACAAAATCTTAACCAACATTATAATATGCTTTTGAAAACCTCCAGACGCTTTTCTGAAAAAGTGCTCTAATTTACCATTATACTCCTATTAAACTCTAACTCCAGATGGACAGTTTTAAAAATTGTATTTCAGTTTATTTTGAAGAAGCAGTGATTTGTTATTCCCTCTGCATTTCCTTCCCCTTGTCAAACCTTGACACCTACATTAGCCATGTTCAGACTTAACTACTAAGAATTTAGTCAGACTAATATTGCCTGGAGCCTCAAGCAAAGAGGGCTTCAGAGGTCTGTTAAGTTCGCTCCCCACTTGGTTCAAGTGAGATTGCTCGAGGACATTTATCAGAGACAGTCACAGCTTTTTGGAAACAAAGGCAAAAAAAAAGAAAAGTCATTATGAGTTCAATTTCATTTAAAACTTCAAAACTCTTAAGTGTTTGCACTTTACGTGAATGCAATTTTGATGTTCCAAGTCTAAGCCATATGAACCATATACACACTGATCATTTTATTATCTACACCTGTTCAAATGTTAATGGAAATATCTAATAATCACATGGCAGCAACTCAGTGCACTTAAGCATGGTTAAGATGACCTGCTGAAGTTTAAACCGAACATTAGAATGGGGAAGAAATGTGGGTTGGTCTGAATATTTCAGAAACTGACGATCTACTGGGATTTTCCCACACGAGTATCTCTAGTGTTTACAGAGAATAGTGGGAAAAGAGAAAATATCCAGTGAGCAGCTGTTCTCTGGGGAAAAAATGCCACTAATGCCAGAGATGAGAGGAGAATGGCCAGACTGCTTAGAGCTGATAGGAAGGCAACAGTAACTCAAATAACCACTTCTTACAACCAAGGTATGCAGAAGAGCATCTCTGAGCACATGTTGAACCTTGAAACAGATGGGCTACAGCAGCAGAAGACCACACCTGGTGCAAATCTGCAGCAATTGAGTGATGCTATCATGTAAATATGGACCTTTACAGAGTTAACTCCTTAATGTCCTTAATGTCTGACTGTTAGTCTACCAACATAAGACAAATTTTTGTTATCTGCCACAAGCTTTTCCACTCTTCCCTTGGTTACCGTAGTTATTCATTCCCCCACTGTGCTGGTGATGACATCTGCAGAGCACCTGGTCTCATGAAATCTATTTCAGACATTGAGGGTTTTTCACTGAATTGTGTGGGACTTGTCCAAATACATTAAAAGGGTACCCACTGTATTCCCACATGATGCCTAAGGTCACGACCAGGCATCAGTATATGCTGACTTGAAAAAGTTTTTGCCTTGACTCCAGATCACATAATTGGTTTTAAAGGTTCCTCAAAATAAGTGGGAGAGGCTTGTGTCTGCCAAAGTACACCTTACACTTTGAAATCATCTTCTTCTAAATGGCTCTGCTGAGTGATAATCCCAATAATGCTAACTAATAATACAAGCTAGCTTCATACCTACAGCCACTCATAAACTGCCTGGCACCCAAACAGCTGTCACACCAGTGTGAGCATCAGTCATCTGTGTCTTTAAGAAAATTAAATTGGAGAGGAAGTTTTTCATTTACATATAAAAAAGTAAATCTTTATTTTCAGACCTTTTTTGTTAACCTTAAGTGTTAAGGTGACATTTTGAAGATCACGGTTTATTTTTGTCAAACGCATTCTTCTCTTCCTCCAGCGCTCTGCTTAGAGACATTTTAAATTTGGGTCTTTTTATTTTCCCACCATCAAACACTCGAGGAAATAAATGCCTTTAAAAGAACTGAAGTGACAGGCGATGAGAAACCAGAGGACGGCGTTGGCTAACGTTAAGGTCGAGGCAATGATACTGAAAATAAATCAAACAGTATCTCAGTCAGGATTTAACAGCTCATTTCTGTGGCTGCAGAAAAGGCACCTCGTCAGCTGACAGGTAAACAAAGATGTGATTGGCGAACCAGTGTCTGTCTGTTTGATTTAATGAGCTTTAATGCTAAACAGGACAGTGATAAATTATTCATGAGTCCACAAAGCCACAGTTGTAAGAAAGTATTTATATACTGCTTTACCCTTCTGAGCTAGATAAAAATAACTAAAATGTTCCAGAAGAAGTGATTTTCTTCTTCTTCTTCTCACCCTATCCCAGCATCCTCCTCTGTCGCACCAACCCTCCGCATGTCCTCCTTCACTTTATCCAGGAACCTTCTCTGAGCTCTTCCTCTTTTCCTCCTCCCTGGCAGCTCCATCTTCATCATCCAGTCTCCCTCCTCTACACATGTCCAGACCATCTCAGCCTTGTTTCTCAAACTTTGTCTTCAAACCACTCCACCTGAGCTGTCCCTCTGATGGACTCATTTCTAATCTTGTCCATCCTGGTCACTCACTATGAAAATCTTAACATCTTCCGCTCTTCCACCTCCAGCTTGGCCTCCTGTCCCGGCAGAGGAAGCAATAATGAGGTATAAAAAGCTACAGGAGGCAGAAATATAGAAAGAAAAAAAAAAAAAAGAAAGAGAGATCCTACCCTCTGCTCCACCAGACACCACTGGGAATATCCATGTGATTCATTCAGGCTATGATGAGGTCAAAATCTCCTTGTACTACATAACAGAGCTGTGAAAAAGTAGCCATATCATCTATTGTTTGATGAAGTCCCATTTTAAAGGCTTGGTTTTAATATAATGTACGTTTCTTTAATGGCAGACATGCCACAAGAGGGCAGAGTGCCAAGTTATTAGCTACTGCTGGAGTTAGGTAACATATAAAAAAGCTGAGTTAGCGTGATAATTCATCAGATAAATGCACTGAACACAGTATAATATGCTGCAACACCACAAACATAGTTCGGAGTTCCAGTTTAGTGACTTAAATTAGCAGAGGTGAAGCAGCAGACAGCTAGTCGACTGTGTCACTGGACTGTTCTTCACCCTTAGAGAGAGGGTGAAGAAGAACTCGGTCATATGGGAGAGGGTTCAGAGTAGAGCCATTGCTCTGCCACATGAGGAGTAACCAGTGGAGGCAGTCTGGGTATCTGACTAGGATGCCTCCTGGGTGTTTTCCAGGTGAGGTCTTTTGAGCATGTCAAACTGGGAGGAGACCTAGAAGCGGATAAAAGAGAGATTATGTCTCTCAGCAGGTTTGGGACCATTTCCGTGTCCTGCCAGGATACAGAGGCCGCGCTTAGACTGCTTCCCCAGCGGCCCGGACCCAGATAAGTGGTAGAAAAAAGGACGGACAGGCAGTGTCAGATTTGGTACTATAACATAAAATACTAAAACATGCAGATGACAACACTGTGTCACAAACATCAGGAACGCCTTCCGGTGTTGATGCTGTATTAAACTGGGGTGATTATATCCAGACGTATCCATAATCATCTGAATATGAATGATCACATTGTTCTTAGTGGTTTCTGGCTCTGCTAGCTCTGGGTGTAAAGGGAAATGATAAGTGCCCATTTGTAAATCCTCCTTAAGGCATCTTGTGTTCCAACACAGAGCAGTCATGTAGTCATGAATAATTTGGTGCTTGTCACTGAGTTTTATGGTAATTTTATGGTGCGGGTTGTGTTAAGTGCTGTTTTGTGTTAATTTTGTGGCACGCACAAATTGCCCTTTGCATCTGGAAGGTCAAAGTGACCTAGAAGTACTTTGGGTTGTTTTATGTCACGAGACACTGCACGTCTGCCATTCTTTATTCCCCGCAGCCCATAATCTGACGAGCCATTACCAGGGTGATATTGTAGCTGCTGGCATCAGAGGAGCAAGTAGGTGTTTTTGATCATACATGTTTTGATTTTATCGGCCTTGGAGACACTCAGAAGGGTGACTCTAAACGGGGTCAGCGTGCTCTTTAATGGGGGAAGATGAGCAGAGAGGTGAAGAGTTTCTGAAGTTTCCCTCTCTGAATGTATCACTGCAGTCACGCTGCGTCTCTCGCTACCTCCAGTGTGAATGCATGTGTTTCACTTGGTTTCTGCCTTTGATGAATAAACCATAAACTCTGAGGACACACACACACTTGCATCAATATTAATAAACACATTCTGCTGTCCAGGCTGCAGACGGTCTGTCATCAAGTGTGTGTGAGTGTGTGTGTGTGGCTGCGTGTGAGATTTAGCTTCCCTTCTGTCAATCACGTTGATATAAATATCAGATATTATTTGCTTGCTAGGCAGTGTTATTGATCCACTGTTGCCCGCGGCGACAAATGGCTATTATAGGAATGGTAAATGGTCCTTCTCAGGCTGATTGTGTTACAATGACCCCTACTTTATAGTATTCACACACCCTCTGCTTCAAAAGGGGGATTGATTTGGAGTATGTAAAGCTGATTGTTTGCCATTTCTAATTTAAATCCACTCTAATTAAAATATGAATCAATTTAATCAAAATGAGTCTAATTATAAACTCAAGGCTTTTAATGGTGCTGAAGAGAAACACTCATTTTTAGGACTCGTATTAGTACTTACATATGCTAACTGTGAAGATTAAAATGAGACTTTAACGTCTAACGGGAAGCATCAGGAAGCTACATTTGTTCCTAATGAGCTCTAAGAATCAGGAGTTCTCACCTCACAGAGCACGGGCTGCATGGGGTCGGTTTTTTGGCCAGACACTCACCTCAAAGTAGTAATAATGCACCCACGACATCATAAATAATCATTGTTTTTGTCTGGTTATTGTTACAGACTCTCTTGCCTCCACCATGCACACATAACTTTTTCAGGTGTTTTGTGGATATTGTGCTAATTCTAAATTTTTTTGACCATAATAATCATGAAATGAAAATTTGATATCATGAACGCCCAACCTCAAACCAACATTTGAGAGACAAGAAAAAATAAATGGCACGAACCTGAAACGATCAACAAGGTGCGATCATAAAGTTGCACTCATGAAAATCAAAAACCACCCCTACATAACTGCACCACAAGTGGCCCAGAGGTGCACCAGGAGACAGTCTTGAGGAGGAGATCAGGTTTCTATCAGGGGTGGGTGTGGTGTTGTGTTTCATGTCAATATGGACCAAAAGGAATGTTTCCAGCACCTTAATGAATTTGTGCCATGAAGACTTAATGCAGCTCTGGAGCCAAACGGGAGGTCCGACCTGGTATTAGTAAGGTGTACCTAACTGAGTAGCCAGTGTAGTTTAGTTCCAAAAGTTGCACATGCCAACACATAAATTTACTGTGAAGCATTAATGTCTCTTCGGTCCCAGATAGAGTACAATGCATTCCTACTGACTACCTAAGCATCCTGAGGCCTCAGTTTTACCAGGGTGTCCACATGACAGCAACATGAAGCAGGAAAATCATAAAATGTCATTTTATGAAACCAGTGTGGCTTCCTGTATCACCTGAGGCGAAGACAATGTATCCACTAGATAAATAACCCAAAAGTAATATTAGTCACCTGGTAAATCATGAACTAGAATGAAAGGATCCACCTGAGGTGGTTCAGGCATCTAAACACGATGCCTCCTGGGCACCTCCCTTTGAAATTTTCTCGGCCCCCCGAATACAAATGAGACTCTAGGGTAGACCAGGTAATGCTCTGCCCTAGAGTCTCGTTTGCCGGAGAGATTATTTAGCTTGTGTGGTCTGGGAGCACCCCCTGGATCCCCCGGGAGGAACTGGAAAATGTTGTTTGGGGAGAAAGAGGAAATCTGGAATACTAGCTGAATCTGCTAGTATCACTCACTTTGAATCAGAAAGGATGGACGGATGGATGGTTTTGTTGCTAAAGTCTTTAAAAGAATCTGAATTCTTTTGCACTGAGTGACTCCCACAGTTCGTCTGTCTTGCTGCTGCTCAGAAACCGTTTAACTCCTAAATGTCAACCGTTCAGGGAAAAAAAAAAAACAGCCTGGTTTAATCCCAGCAGAGATGCCATTTTGTGGTAATGTAATTGTTTTCTAAAAGCTTGATAAGCTGCAGAACTCACTCAAGCAGTGAGGGGACATTTATGTACTGTTCAAATGATGTGAAAATGTAAAAGTCACCAAACCAACCAGCCAGAGTTCTCACATTTAACCTCTGTTTCTCTGAAAGAGACGATAACCTTCAGCTACTTGACTGATGCTCGCTGACTGCTGCAGCTATTACAGTCCCTCTGTAACACACTGAGCCTCACTGCCTCCATTTCCAGCTGAGTGATGCTGAGAGATCATCGCTGACCATCGCTCTCTTTGCTCTCTGTAATGCTTCTCTGTCTGATAACTGAGGCAATGAAACCCAATCCAATTCCACTGACCATCACTGACATCACTCTCGCTCTCTCTGTAGTTTACAATGGCAGGTTCCACTGACAGTCGCTGCAGGAAACACATCGGCTGTTTGTTCGGAGTCTCTCATCTGGATCAACAACAAGACAGGTAAAGCAGTGTGGCTGTAATAGTGCTGCGCGCCTCTCACGCGTCATTCATTGAACGGCCCCATAGAAGATAGAAGTTTACTCTGCAATCATCACTTAATTATTGTGTTACCTTGAAATAATGAGCCGCTGTCTTGGGATTGTTTTGTTATGCTGAAAGACTAATCTATTTCCTGATCACAAATTAATTATCTCATTATCTGCAGACATGTGATTTGTAGTTAATGGGCTGAACAAATCACAGCTCACCGATACAGTAGATTGTTTTGAGGCTTCTCTTTTTCAAGGTTAGAGGTCTTCCAGTACTGAGAGTAAACATCGTTTCTGTTTTTCATTTTTAATAATAAACCTCCCCCCACCGTGTCTTCATGTAAATATGACTCATTCTTAATGGGTTTTTCTTTTTTAAAATAAAAACATCCATAAATAAAAACGCCCTCTTTATTTGATGATGCGTAAAACGCTCTGTGGTTCAGCTTTCAGAGAAATAAAAGGTCATACCAGTTCATTTTTTAAAGAATAGAGCGCTCCACAAAGTGCAGCTGCATTTTATTTGATATTAAGAGGGTAAAATTACTTTTTACAGAGAACAGAAGTTTTATGTGTTGAGGGGGCACTTTGTCTTTATTAGATTTTGCAGGAAAGTGTGGTACTTGAAAAATAAACCTTTCAGAATAAAGCTTGTTCCTCTTTTGTCTTGGCGGCTGTTTGATGAAATAAAATTCTTCGGTTTTTGGAAAATGAAGCTTCAGATTTTATAAAGTTGATTCAGTCTGAAGCCCTGTACCAAGGAGGGCAGCTCCACAACCCCCCCTCCCCCCCCCACAGAGAACAGAGCAGGCATCAGTGACAGTAGATAGGATGAGCTGCAGCGCGGCTGAAACCTTTAAGGTTTTCTGATTGATGAGTGGAAGGGAACCAATGCCATCCTCAGTTTCTGAATGTTGTTAGACATGATAACTTTGCTCTCCTCCATTCTCTTTAGAATGGATGTAATTCTGCCTCAGTTTCTGCCTTTGGAAAGAAAACCTCGCCCTCCTTGTTTCACTTAACAGCTGACAGCAACTCCAGTTTCACAGTTTCACCTATTTGCTGTGTGCATGGAGAAGGAGGGGAACTTAAAAGTTCAAGACTAGGACAGTTGAAGAAGTGGGCCAGACTGAGGTCAGCTGCTATTTTCCCTATTTTCCTCAGCAGGCTGTTTCACACATTCTACAAGCTGTTCTACTAAAGCTTACAGCCTGATTTTACCATCTCTGAGCGTCTCCTTGTTGTTCTGAGGCTATTCTTCGCTGTTTATAGATTGTGCACTTTTTTTCCCCTGCTTTTATTTTGTGTATTCCAAGTAAATCTAAATATGCAAATGAGGAGTCCTTTATCTAAATAGTGCTAGTTTGTACTCTTTTCTAAAACAGAACAAATCAGAACATTTGATGGAAGCAGATTCAAAACTCTTGTTTCATTTTGTCGGCTTATTAGGGCCAGAGGATTTTACCGCTCAGAAAATCCCGTTAACGGCCTTAAAAGAAAAAGATTTTCGGACTGTGGATGATATATAAATACAATGAGTTAGTAGAATGACACA